>PVJH01032093.1:0-23038 GCA_004026705.1 Nesogale talazaci | reverse complement strand
TAAGTCAGAGACTATCTGTATCTCTGAGGGTCCTGAGGAGGAGAAGGAGTGCAAAGGGCAGGGGGAACCTCCCAGGTAGAGGACAGAGCTGGTCTGACAGCCCAGGATCTTGTAGCGTGGTGGGGGCGGGGGGAGGGGGGAAAGGTGGGTAAGGGGTAGAAAGGTGTGGCCATGGGAGGGGAAAGCTGTGATGGGCAAGCACTGGAGGAGCTTGTAAGCAGGAGGTAACAACCTGAAGGTCCTTGGGTGGTGCAAATGTTCTGCACTTCCCTCTTTTTTTTTTTGCACTTCCCTTTTAAGTAGAAGGTCAGTGGTTCGAACCCACCTGGTGGCTCTAAGGAAGACAGGCCAGATGATCCATCCACTTCTGTAAAGATCACAACCCAGAAGCCGGCGTGGAACAGCTGTCCCCCGTGACACTTGGAGCTGCCTCGAATTGGGATTGACACGATGGCAGCTGGTTGTGCTTTGGGATGTAATCTGATTTACATGTAAAACAGTTCCCTCTGGCACCTGCACGGGGTTGAGATGATAACAGGACAACAGTGGGAGAAGGGAACCACTGCAGGGCTTCAGATTCTGCGAAGGTGAAAGTGATGGGGGCTTTGATTGGAGGATGGTCAAGGGGGGTGAAGAGGCTTCAGCATGTGCTTTGCAAATGGAATTGGGAAGCCTTTGCTGATGGATTAGGCATGGAGACAGGCAGGAAAGTCATAAAATGAATGAAAATATTTTTAGAGGGAATAATTCCATGTTTTGGTATATTTCAACCCTATCTTTTTCAGTTAAAATATGTGTGCATATTAACAAACAAATATTGGATTTGTATATTCGTGTGTGTGTGTGTGTGAGAGAGAGCGAGATCTGGATGCAGTTTTGATCATATTTTGAATCTTACCATCCTATAATGACTAATTTCATAAGTCATCATTTTAATAGCTGCATAATATCTCGTCATAGAGGACAGACCAGAAGATCTTTGACAAATCATTGCTCGGCACTTGCGCTGCCTCCAGTATTTTTGCTATTATAAATAAGGCTATGGTAAACATCCCTGGACATCAATCTTTAGGCGATCTCTGAGTTTTTCCCTCGCAATAAGTTGTCTGAAGTGGAATTACTGAATCAAAGGCATTTATAAAAAGGGACTTGATAGATAGATACCACCAAATTACTGTCCAGAGAGGTGCTACTGGAAATTTCATATTCCCTGCAGCACACCTGTGTCACACTATCCTTATTAAGATTGGAGTTCATTACTAAAAATGATCAACCCTACAGACTAAATATGGATCCTAATATTGTTCGAACTACTCTTATTTTACTTGTGAAATTGTGTCTTTTTAAAAATCTTGGCTATACATCGTTGCATCTTATTTACTGACCAGACGGATTTGTATATTCGGTGGATGAATAGGTGAGTGCTCTCTCTGTTCATAGCCATGATGAACTTGTCTGTTTGGGGGGAGTTTAGCTTACCTAGTGTCGCTGCTAACCAGAAGCACCGTCAGTGGATGACTTTAGCAAATAGAGATGTGTCTTCTCACCATGTAGGGTCCAAATTCAGGGTGGCAGCTCTAGAGGAAGGAGTTCTCTTTCTGTCGGCTCCGGGGGAAGGCCCTGGTCCCCATTCATCACCTGTAGTCCGTCCCTGTATTCCTTAGATATGCCCATGCGTCTTGGCCTCAATCTCCGGGTTCTAGGAGTTTCCTTACACAGGGATCCTACATCTGAAGGTCATGCTTCTCTCCGGCTTTTTTCCTGGTGGTAGTAGGCTGCCCTGATTTCTGATGGCTTGTTTGTTTGTTTGTTTACGGTCAAAGGAGATTGATTCAAGATGCAACCTATCCGGGTAGCTTGCACTTGCCTCATGAACATAACCAACACCCATTCTGCCTCTTTAACGCCAGAGCAAGGAGCCGCAGCAGCACACGGGTCATGACATCGGATCACACAATGGAGAGAGACTGCAGGATACTGGGACTCATGGCCCAGCCAAGTGGAAACCTATTGGGGGGGGGGGGAGAGGGGGGAGGGGGAGGGTGTGTGTAGGCAGGACACAATCCAATCAGTAGCAGATGGTCCCAATTTTTATTGATTAGTCTGAGCTCTATATACATTCATTCCCTTCTTGATGCCAACATTTTTTTTTTCTTGACAGCTTTCTATTCGCTTTACGAGGTTCAGAAGTTTAAAGGTTTTATGGCATTCACAATATGGGCCGTTTCCCTAACAGTGTCTTTGTGAGTGTGATAGGTTTAGAAAAACCTTACTCCTCTGAATAAAAGTCTATCAGTGCCTACCCCAGTGTATATGTGATCTTTTTTGGATATACATATTTTTAAAAATCACTTCATTGGGGACTCCTACAACCCCTATCATAATCCATCCTACAACCCCTACTTCCGTCCGTGCGTCAAGTACATGTACACATTTGTTGCCACCATCATTTTCAGAACATTTTCTTTCTACTTCAGCCTTTGATATCAGCTCCCCATTCCCCACCTCCCTCATGAACTCTTGATAACTTATAAGTTATTATTATTTTTTTCATATCTTACACTGTCCAGCATCTCCCTTTACCCACTTATCTGTTGTCCGTCCCCCAAAGAGGGTAGATCGTTGTGATTGGTTTCCCCTTTCTCTCCCACTTACGCTTCCCCTCTTGGTATTGCTACTCTCACTATGGGTCCTTAGGGGTTTATCTGTCCTGGATTCCTTGTGTTTCCAGCTCTCATCTGTACCAGTGTACTTCCTCTGGTCTAGCCAGATTTGTAAGGTAGAATTGGGATCATGATGGGTGGTGGGGGTGAGGGAGCATTAAAGAACTAGAGGAAAGTTGTAAGTTTCTTCATTGCTACACTGCATCTTGACTGGCTCGTCTCTACCCTGTGATCCTTCTGCAAAGGGATGTCCAGTTGCCTACAGATGGGCTTTGGGTCCCCACTCTGCACTCCCCCTCATTCACAATGATATGATCTTTTTGTTCTTTGATGTCTGGTATCTGATCCCATCAACAAGCTTGTGATCACACAGGCTGGTGGGCTTCTTCCATGTGGGCTTTGTTGCTTCTCAGCCAGATGACCACTTGTTTATCTTCAAACCTTTAATACCCCAGATACTATATCTTTTGAGTGTCAGGCCCCATCAGTTTTCTTCACCACATTTGCTTATGCACCCACTTTGTCTTCAGTGATTTTGCTGGGAAGGTGGATATCATGGAATGCCAGTTTAATAGAAAAAAGTGTTCTCGTGTTGAGGGAGTACTTGAGTAGAGGTCCAATGTCCATCTGCTACCTTAATACAACCTATATTTACTTATGTACATATCTATATTTAGACCTCTATAAATAACCTTTGCCTCCTAGTTTTTCCCTCTATTTCCTTTAACTTTCCTCTTGGCCCACTATCATGTTCAGCCTTCATTTGGGTTTCAGTAATTTCTCTCAGTTACATTGCCCTTGATCAAGCCCTACCAGGTCTCCTACAGCCTCCTCACCATTGGTTTTGGATCACTTGTTGTTCCCTTGTCCTTGAGTTTGTTAACACCCCCTTAGTTTTCCCCTGCCTCCCCTCTCCCATGTCCCCCTGGAACTGTTGGTCCTGTTGTTTTCTCCTCCAGTTTGTTTATCCCTATACATATTTTATTAAGCTTTTTCACCACCATTTCCCACATGGTCTCTTCAAAGCATGGAATACCAGTCTCACAAAATATTCTATGGTCAAGTAATCCTGGTAACAGCAGGTATTAGTATTTCCTCTTGGTATCATGCATAGCAGCAAAATGTTTTTTGAAAAGTCCTGAACTAAGGAGAATCTGCTTTCCTTTGTTTATCCTAGTATTTCCCAGTCTTCTTTGACTACAGACCCTGTTCCTGTATGATTCTTAGGGTCCTTCTAAGAGTGTCTTGGGACAAGAACTTTAGCAGCACCATATCATGTAACCAGAATCATATAGTGATCAATCACTCATACGCAAAAATGAAACCCTCTGTCCCAGCACCATTTAAAAACAATCTGCCACTTTTTCTCAAGCTGAAATCCCATCTTTGTACTAGTCCTCTGTGGCCGAAGGTTTAAGACCTAAAACTGTGACCTTTCTGTTTAGTTCCATGGGTGCACTAAAGCCGTCTTCTAAGTTTGTGCATTGATTTCTCTTCCTCTTCCTGACCAGGGTGGCCAGGGTTGTGCTTTTTGGCACATAAATTAGCTCTCGGATCCCTGTGTCCATTCTTTATGGACTTCATTCCCACAAATGGCTCACCTTTTCTCCCGTTTAGTGTTTTATCTTGAATCCTACTTTGCCTTTAACACCTCTGCTTTCCTATTTTTGTGTTGGATTGTTAGCGAAGGATCATTGTCTGCCCTTTCCCCTTCTTTGCATCCTTGGGTTTTAAGCACTTGCCTTTTCAGTCTCTCATTCATCAAAAATGCATTGAGTATTACGTCCGTGCCAACTGGTGGCCCTGGGAATACAGAGGTGGCTAATAAGCAAATCTGGTGTTCACTCTGTCTTAGGTATCTATTGCTGCCACAAGTGGATCGCTTTAGCAAACAGGGAATTGTTCCCTTCCACTTTAGGGGACAGAAGCCTCCATGGAGAGTACCAGCTCTAGAGAAAGGCTTGTTCTCTCTGTTGGCTCTGGGAGACGGGCTTTGTCCCCTTTCAATACTTGTGAGCTGACACTCCTTGGAAGTCTCCATGTGTCTTGGCTTCAGTCATCCCCCATGTCTAGGAGAGTCTTGGCACGGGGATCCTGGGTCCAAACAATGCACTCTGCTCTGGGCTCTTTCTTTTTGGTCATCAGGTCCCTCTGCTCTCTTGGCTCCCTTTATTTCTTGTAAGATCAGAGGCAGTGCTGGCCATCCAATGGGAACCTTCTCTTAGATCAGCCCAGGGCTGTGATCTGAGTAAGGGTGTCACAGCCCACCCTAATCTCCTCATAACTGGTAGGCCAATCACATTAGATCACATCATGGGGAGGGATCACTCACTGCATAACTGAGCATATGGAAAAACAGCCAAAGTGGGCAATGTATATACTTAATTTTTAAAGACACAGTTCAACCCATGGCATCTTCATGGAAATCAAGGAGCATCACAGAAGGTACACTCCAGTCAATAACTTCATAAGCAAATGTAAAACTACAGTGGTGGTCTGTACTTGGTAGTAAATTGTACTGTGAGATACTATGGGGTACAAAAACTCATTATAGGATAATCCCACTGAGTTTAAGGGAGTCTTTAGGAAAGACTTCAAAGAGAAGGGACATTTAGAATCATTTCTGAAAATCATGTTAATGAACTAGAAGAGAAGGGACATTTAGAATCATTTCTGAAAATCATGTCATAGCAGGGACATTCCATAGAGGAGAACCATTTGGCAGAAAGAGGGTTTTTTTGGCATAAAGATTTGGGAGAATCTGACGTGCATCAGTGAGGTCAGTCTTTCAGGTTCTGCTGAGGATTTGAACCTTGAGTCTAGAAGCAAGGAGAGGTCATTGAAGAACTTGAAGCCTACAGTTACAATTGGCAGTGTCCTGCAGATAGAGGCTCACCCAAGCAGATTTTGTAGGTCTCTTCCCGACTCCAGGTTTAGTGACATCTTTATATTCATGGCTTGAAATAGTCCATGGTGAAAGTGTTGAAACCATGGGAGTTGCAAGCACTAGTGGGGGTTCGCCTTTCCCTGCAGATCTGGGTTTTGAACATTGACCATCGCTGATGAACATATCCAAATGCATGTTGGAAATGAATTACTTTCATTTCTAGGTGGAATATAAACTCTAGGGGAATAAGAGGAGATTCATGGAGACCGAATAGAAAGTGATAATAATTTGGCCAAGAAATGCCTGCATCATAAATTAGAATAGTTGTTGTAGAGATGGAGAGAAGTAAAAGGATTTGAAGCACATACAGATTTAGATCTAACAAGATGTGGTGATGGATTGAGTTGAGTAGCTGAGGAAAATGTGATGGTGAAGATGATTGCTAATTATGTGGTTGAGCTACTGGATAGATGGTGGTACCCTTTGCTGACTATAAACACCAGGTAAAGGGCAACTAGTAGACAGGATGGATGGTGACTGGGAAAGACTGTGAGTCAGATTTGAGTTGTTGGTCTACTCACGTAGAATTGCCAAGTAGGAAGTTGGACTTATGGGCTTGGAAATCAGAGCCAATGTCTTGGTGGGTGCCAGAAATGTGAGGCTCACACAGTCTGGGTGGTCACAGAAACTCTGGGATAGGTGAGGCCACTTAAGAACATAGACTGAGAATAGAATTTTCTTAGACTGAAACTTAGAGATTAAGATTTAGAGGAACGGGCATTAAATGCAAATATGCATTCAGGTTATATTTAAAAAAAAACAATTTGAAAGTCTTTTCCATTCACTGTGGTGCTATCTTAACTCCTAACCTCCATTATTTCTGGTATTAATGTTTCTATTTTATTCATGTATGCATGCATGTATGTATGCCTTCAGCTTCAGGAGCCATTTTCTTCTTTCTTCTTTTTTAAGTGATTTGTAATTTACAATACATGAATTATACTATACAATTCTAGTGATACGTACTTAATTCTATGACTGACTGGCTTGAAATCTCACGAGTCTTCCTTTTGTAACACGGTTTCTTTTCCTGAGCTATTTTGATTCACCTATCAATTGGGTGGAATATGATTTCCAGCACGTATTTCCCACAAGGCAGGAAGATAGCATAGCTCTGAACTCTTGCACATCTGAAGGTGTCTGCCTCTTGCTTTTGCATAGGAACAACATCCGGGCAGCAGGATACAAGATTCTCGAATCATAAATTTATGTTCTGAAAACTCTGCAGCTGCTAAGCCTAAAGTACTTGAGTTTTCTTCTAAGATGTTAGTGGGGTGTGTGTAGTGTGTGTGTGTGTGTGTGTGTGTGTGTGTGTTGCATGGGCTCATTTCAGGATGTACCTAGGGAGTGGGCTGCCTTGATCAGCAGGAGGATGCATTGTGTTTGTCCAGATATTAATGCTTGCTAACAAAGCGTGAACTACGTCAATTCAGGGATGTATGGATAGGTCACTAACATGTAAAGAAATGGATACCTGGGCAGGGGAGAAGGCAGTTCTGGTGGGAACATGCTCTCCTAAGCGGGATGGGTGAAGATCACGGTGGAAGTTTGACTGAGTGTAGGATTCAGTGGAAACAGGAATGCAAACCCATCCTTCGGATGGTCTGGCCATGCGGCTCCCACCTCATGATCATTGCATTTTGATGGAGGGGGGGGGAGGGAACACACACAAATTAAACATCTTATATTTAGAGGGTGAGTGCACTGGTCCAGTTAGCTCCACCTTAGGGGAAGGCCTGGCAGGGAGCTGGGGAAGCATTTAGGTTGCAGGCCAAACATGAGGTTGTACATCACATATGAACGGGGGTGAAACAGACTGCCCTGCACAAGAGCCTCTGAGATCTCCGCTTGTGATTGCTCCTGCCCACCCGAGGGGGATCCAGTGCAATTCATAGATATGTTCTTGGAAGCTACTCGGGTGTTCTTATGCCAACCATTGGAGACAGTGCCTGCTAGGCATCTTGGACAAAGCTCAAGCCACACCTGCCAGGGATCCAGGTCTGGGGCCCATGGACGCTGCTGCTGGGCATCTTCTCCCAGCCTGGGCAGACATCTGGCCGTGGGAGACCCTCTGGGTGGGTGAGAAGACAACAGAACAGCACACCAGCATCTAGGTGCACAGCTCTCTAGATTTTGCTAGCACTCTGCGAGGCTTTTGACTCTGTTTCCTGCGGACTTTAAACAAGGTGTTCTTTTTCAGAAGCCTTTTGACAGGACGAGGCCCTGCTCTGTCAATATGTGGTTACCTCGAGTTTCTACTCTGAACCAGTCCAACAGTCTCTGGGTGAGCCTGGAACATGAAGCCGTGTTTCTGTTCTTTTCATTCAGTGTTGTCAAGTGGGAGGTTCACGTCCTTTCCACCATGACAGGAAGCAGCCTAGCACACCTTGACTGGGAAGAGTCGACAGACACTTCTGTGACTGAACTCACTGGACACCTTGGGGGAGTCCCTCTTGGGGCTGCTCTTACCTTGCACTAAAGCAAGCCCTGGTGGCATCGTGGTGACACGTTGGGCTGAGAAGGGCAAGGTCAGCAGTTTGAACCCACCAGCTGCTCTGAGGGAGACGCCAGGGCTTTCTACTCCTGTGCAAAGCAGCCTCTACTCCCATCCAAAGTAGAAAGACATTGTTTTGGAAATGATGATGGCAGCATATGCACAAAAGCGCTCCACACAATGCATGTATGGACTGTGATAATCAGTGCCAGAGCCCCTTAACATGATTTATAAAACAATCAACAACGAGTTTGAGTCTCAAACCCACAGGGCAGTTCTGCCCTTTCTACAGGGTCCCGATGAGTCGAGGCGTCGCCTCGAGGGCAGTGAGTTTGCTTGCCTGTTTCCTGGAAAGCAAGAACTTCGAAGGAGAGAAGCTCCCGGCCCTAGCACAGCTGAGATGGAGTTGCTGTGCACAGCTGGAGAGAGTCCCGGTCTTCCGGGCTCACAGACACACCGGCGGATCAGGTTGGGACACAAGCCGAAAGGTCTACTTGAGTTCTGTAGTTCTAACCCACCAGCTGCTCCCTGGGAAAAAAAGTGAGACTATCTGCTCCTTTGAGGATGTACAGCCTCGGAAAGCCTATATAAAATCTCAACGCATCCAACTCACAGTGATCATTTAGGACAGTGGGTACTTTCAGTCTTTACAGAACGAGTAAGCCTCATCTTTCTCCAGCACAGCAGCTGGTGGTTTCGAACTCCTTTTGGTTAACAGCCCGGTGCATAACCACTCAGCCACCAGGCCTCTCGGAGAAACACTAACCAGGATGACTGAGTCAGAAAGGCCTCAATGACCGTGAATTTGGTTTACGCACCCTCCGGCCCTGGCTTATAGCACGGATGGCTTATGCTTGCCCCAAAGCCTCAGGGGTCTTTGAGCCCGTCCTGCTGGGCTGTCTGCCTCTACAAGCTTCACCACCCAGACACCCCAGGGGGGAGCAGATTCTTTCCACCCCACAGAGGGTGCCAGCCATGCGCTGGAATGAGTGTGGGTTTCGAGTTTACGGATCTGCCGGAGATGGGACAGAGGGTGGGGTTTCAGTAACCGAGAAAGGAAGCATCATCTTGGCCTACAGGTCCAGGGGAAGTAGGATGGTGTTCCCAGGTGGGCAGCGACTAGAGGGGACAGCTCCACACACCCGGGGGCCAAGTCCACTCGCTGAAAGCTGCTGTGATTGGCGAGAGGGAAGGAAGGGTGTGGAATGGTGTGGTGGTGAGGGGTAAAAAAACAAGCTCTGTCCATTTGGAAGGCCGGGGTTCCTGTAACCCCCTTCCCCAGGTCTGCTTGGGGGAGGGGACTGGATGTAAAGGCCTTCTGTGTGAGGAGAGGCATCGTCTGGTCTGCCTGTTTCTGGACTGTGCTCATCCTCTCTGAGTCGCAAGTCCAGGGCTGCCCTGAACAATTCTCCTGCCCTCTGAACTGGCCTGAGCCTTTCCTCTGCCCTATTTTCAGAGCCTCATACAGCCACGCCCATCTTACAGTGTCTCCCCTCCAGGTGGCCCCCTCCAGGGCACTGGCTGGCCCAGAATAGGTGTACCCCAAGGGATGGTCCCAGTTTCGCCAGGGACTTGAGGGCACAGCTCCCCGAGGGGCCGAGGGCAGTTCCCCGAGGGGCTGAGACATTTTCTTGGAGGCCCAGTCACAGGGCAGGTGCAGAATGCAGCCTGAGAGAGTCCTGGAAGAGCCAGGGAGGAGAGAGATCAGTGCCCATTAAAAAACGTCCAGGCAGCAGACAGCACGGGAGTGGACTGCACCAATGGCACTCTGGCTGGCCTCATGGGTACCTCCTGGAGAAGGCAGGTCTCAGTGGCCACAGTGCAGGTGACCAATCCCATCCCGTGATGGCAGACTTGACTCAGGTTAACTGGTTAACCCCTCATGGCTTGGTTTCTTCCATAGAAGAAGAGGAGGAAGCACTGCTGGGGGAGAGGGGAAGGAAGGATCCAGTACAGGTTCCTTAACGAGCGGGCTATTGCTGTGGGCCACGGGGCTCATGGTGCTGGACTCTCCTGGAAGATGCAGTCAGACATGTCTCTGACTTTGCCTTCCCGTTGTCCCACCCAAGGGCTGATTTACCCACAATTCCATGCGTTGCTGGGGCCATTGACTTACCAGCATGTCCTGTACACTGAGGACTCCCAGTGGGGGGAGGGAGTTGGGAAAGCAGTCGAGAGTGCTCACAGAAGCCCGAGAGCCGGGGCTGATGGGCAGACACTGTCGGCACGCGCTTTGGTGGCTTGCTGAACTGCTCCATGAAGATATGGAGTCACAGAGAGGGACAGTATCTGGGCTGAGGGGACAGAGACCACTTCTCTGCCATACAGGGTCTGGGGGAGTCCCTGGACTCTGGGTCTGAGGTGCTGACACATGTCAGGGGCAGGCTGGGCAGCGTCTCATGCTCTGGCTCAGAGGATGACAGGGGCCACCTTTTGGCAGTGAGCTGGTTTGACAAAGCTGGGGACGTGGGCCAGGAGGGAACTAGGGCCCTCACTAGCCACCTTCTGCCTGCTCTTTGGCTCCAAGAACACACAACAAGATTGCAGAGTGCTGGCAGGACACCCTGTTCAGTGTCCAAGGATCCTTCCTTGTTGCTAATTGTGTCACGGTGATGTCGCCCCAGTAAGTCATTAGAATGAAAGGTGCTAAATAGATCTAGACCCGCCTGGAGTCAGCTCCATTCTTATTGAAACCCCTCTACGGCAGCCCTTTTGAGAGAGGCTCTGTGGACGCTTTGATCTGCAGCTATTCATCAGGATGAGAAGAAAAAGTCCTTGTCTATTTTTGGCTAACATCCATAAAAAGCAGCTCTGGCAAAACAAACAGAATATAGCTCGGGTGTCATTTATGTATTTATCCAAATGGAAAAAAAAACAACAACAACTCCCAAAAAACAAACAGCTATGTCACTCATGAAGTGGCATATCGTCCCAAACCCTAGTGTGAGGGAGAAGAAAACAGCACAGGGAACATCAAGAGATTTCCCTCTGTGACTGAACGGACTTCCCAGCCCTCACCCAGCATTGGCATCTGTGTGACGACCCGTCCAGGCACATCTACCCAGCTTCTCACGCTTCTTCTGCTGACACCTATGGGCTCAATCAGGCTTCCCAAATGTTATGGGTTGACTTGTGGTCCCCCCACGCTCTTGAATTTCAGGGTTTGCTTTTGGTATTTGAAACCCAGGCTTGATGAACATATGGAGACAGCAAGTAGCCTAAGAGTTCCTGGTGGTGGGGGGGGGGAAGGGGTATAAAGTGGAGGGGGGTAAAAGGAAGCTGATCAGAAAGGGTTCAAGAAGGAAGAGAATGTTTGGAAACAGATTATGGCAGTGATTGTACAACGCTTTTTGGGGTGAGTGAACTATGGAATGATATGATATCTGTATTAATCCCATGGTTTGAGGGGAAAATTTTTTAAATTAAAAAACCAAAAAGCTCAATTCCTAACTCCTGATATTAGTGAATTTTGTGACCTTCTGTGGAAGAATCTTTGCAGGGGGACTTGGTTTGGATAAGGTCATATTGGAGACTAGAGTCTGGCTGGTGGCCTTGGAAAGCCAGAGGAGACCTAGAGGCAGAGGGAAGCAGGGGGAAGGTGGTTTCATGAAGACAGAGATGGGAGTTGTGCTGCTACCAATGGAGACATGCCTGGGAGAAACAAGGACAGATCTTCAGTTTGAACCTTCAAAGTAAGCCTGCCCTGACAACAACCTGATTTCAGACTTTTAGCCTCCGGGGCTGTAAGAGAATACATCTCTGTTCCTAAGTCCCCCAGTCTGTGTCAGTGTGTTCCACGGCCCTAGGAAACGGATACACAGAGTAACCAAGACAAAACTACTCATTAAATCTGCATTATCCAATGGAGCCGGCATCATCAATATCTCCAGACTCGAAGCACTATTCATCCCGTCTAATACCATGTATACTTGCACACAGAATATCTTCTTTAAATCAAAGCGGGTGTCCTGTGTACATGACTCCATATGAACAAACACTCAGTAAGCCAAACCTGAGGCATTTTTTAAAGGTATTCGAAGATGCTGCTTGTCAGAAAAGGGTTGTCTCTAAATAGATGCACAGAAATATCATTCTCGTTCCATATGGAACCCCTTGCTCGTCACCCATCCTCAGCCCCCTCGGTGGCGGTTGCGTACTGTCTGCACAGCACCTTGTGTTCACAAGGCAAGTGTGACATTCGCATGAGAAAGCAAACATGGGTGGTGGAGTCTAAAGGTGGAATTTCAAGGTTTGCAAGGTCTGAAAATAGCCTCGAGTTTCTACCTGAGCCTTTCCCAGGTGTCAGAACATGATAAGGCGAACTCAGCTAACCAAATTGCCTCCAAGAAGAAATGGCAACATGTTAGGAGTTCCATATGGGAAAGGGAAGATCCAAATGTTCTGTAAACACTCAAGCGCGGACTGGAGTCCCCCTCTCATATGTTGGAGCAACTCGTTCACCGCGTTGGCAGGTCCCCAAGCCCGTAGCGTGCTATGTCTGTTCCTCACAGTTAGCATCAAGGAAGAGACCCACCCTGGAGGCCCCTCCTACTGGAGCAGGGAGGAAGCATTCGGTATCAATTTTCCTGAGCCTGTTGTTCTCTGAACAGGGCATGTCTGGATGCTGAGGTGGATTGGACAATGCTTTTTCATCTCTTAAATAGGAAGCCCAAACTCCCCCAGGCCAGTCCCTCTATGAGCTTAGCCTGACATCCTCAAGAGAGCACAGCCTTGTTTAGTTGCAGGGATCCAGCACTGGTTGGCCAATTATTGCCCATCGGATAGGGACCCATCAACCTCTCCAGAGGTCCCACTTGGTCTGCCCCGGGGACCAGATTCCAATCAGATTCCATTAGCTGCAGTTCCTCGGCTCCATGGCACGATTTCTCTGACTACGCTCCACTCTCTCACATTACCCCTTTACTGCTTTCCATTGTAGGTACCGCTTTGTCTGTGGCCCCTTGCTAACTCTCCAGGCTGGGACGAGGGCCCCTGCTCTGTCTCCTAGAGCAACCCTTCCTTGTTCTCCATCCCTCCCTCCCATTCCTGACCCTCCTTTCTCTGTAGATCTAGGACTGAATGGGCGGCTGCTTGCAAGCAAGCTATGGAGACCCCAGGCATGACATATTTAGGGGGTGGAACAGAAACACTAAATTCATCGGCCGATCAACTGGGATGTCACATGAAACTCTGACCCTAACCCTCCAAATCAACGAGGCAAATCCCAGGAGGCGTCTGGCTGTACATAGAGGCTTCAGCAGCTACTCTTTGTTTTGTCATAAATATATCCATCATGCAATTGGTCCCTCCTGCCTTTGTCCTGAAGCATGTGTGTTCAAGCTTGGTTCACACTCGACTCCTCTCAGCCTGTTTTATGCCGTTTCCTTGTCTCTCTTCTGCTAGGATGATGTTGGACTTCCACTGCTGTTCAACTCCCAAGCCTGGAAGCCAGTGTATTCAAATGCCTGGATCCCAGGGTCCCCTCTCTGGGTCCAGCCTATGGGCTCTCAGTGATGGCAGCATAGGTTGAAAGGGCACTGGGGCTACCAGGTTTCTTTCCCTCCTTCTTGAGCCATGGCTGGGACTTGGCTTAGTGGAATAGGTAAGGGGACTGCCTGGACCTCCTGTATGTTCACCTTCCTCTCCCATGTTGCCAACAGCTCAGAAGGGTCATATGTGTAAGAAAGGAGGGAGCTACTTCCAGGAGAACCCCACCCAATCACCTGTAGGATCCCCTGACCCCCCCTTAACCCTCTGCTGCCATCTCTAAGAGCCCTTAGACTGGGCTGAGAGCGAGGAAAGTCCAGGGTCCTGAGCTCCCACCCACTGATTTGATTCCATGTTGTGAATGCTTGCTTGTATTATGCCAATAAAGCAGGGTCTGAGGCAGGAAACGATCTACAGGATTCATCTGTAGATTAATTGATCTCTTGAGTCGATCTCTTTTGGAAATAAAAGAGGTTAAATGAGAGCAGAGGTCAGAGGAACCTCAGTAATACCAAGAAATAAGGGTCAGTAGTGGAGTGCATCCTCTGGACCTGGAGTACTGTGCTGAGAACTTCCTGGACTCCAGGTAAGACTGATGTCAAGATACAGGCTTTCAAGGACCGCTGGTCCACAAATGCTAAAAGAAGACAAGGGTCCATCCTCCACAACCAACACAAATGAAAAAAATTTCTCCTTAGAGTGGACACTGGAATCCGGGCTGTTAGTTTCCTAAACTGAGAGAACATATTTCCGTCTGTTAAAGCCAGTTAAGAAACCATGGTTAACTACTCTGAAATGATGCAGACCCAGTGATCCAATGTAGTTTTCATGTACAAGTTAAAGAGCACGTTGGCTCTCTTTGGACAGGGGAGGCACCACCTGCCTTTAAACAACAGAGAAGGGGAGGCAGCTCTCAGCTCACAAGGCCTTGCTGGGTGAGGGTCATTCTAGGGGACATCCACGCTAGGGACAGACTTGAGGTCACTAATGTTCCACCAGCATGCCACGTGGGCACAGCACAGGCATGAGTGATGGCCCTGCCTCATCTGGGTCTGCCACCTAACGGTCCTGTTTGCCTCAGCACCAGGCCACAGTCTTGGGGCATGGTATCCTGGCACCACGGGGATGCTTGAAGGTCCTGGAACAAAGTGCATCTTCCACTGAGAGTCTCTAAGACTCCAGCCACACCCAGATGGCACCCATCAGGGGCAGAAGAGGGTGCGGGTGAGGTCTCTGTGCCCTCATCCAATGCTCCCAGAGCAAGCGGGTCCCTCTGAGACCCCCAGACCTGTGACCATTCCTCAACAGGGTGCTTCTTGGGGATTCTTTGCACTTCAAATTTACGCTCGAGCTTTGAGGAAGGAGAAAAAAGACAGACCTCCTTAGACAACTTTCATGAAAGGTTATAAAACATAGATAATTTACACGTAGGAGCCGATGGCAGGCTAGGCACTGTTTTCGGCAAACTGTGTGTCCCCGGGGAAGTTCTTTTTAATGGAGACTCCAGGTTTCTAAGTGGATCGTAAATGCAAGGGCTGGTGATTGCCCTGCATGATTGATGGAAGGGTATACAAATGATAACCTCACTTGACCTTCATTCCTCCTGCACCACGTCTGCCAGGAGGCGAGTGTCCAGCACCCCAAGGGCCTCCTGGGGTGCAGGCCTGCCGCAAGCAGGCACCTGATGTCCAGGTTCTGCTTCCAATCCCCTGCCCCAGTGTGTCCCTCTCAAATGTGCGTGACAACTCTCTCACCATTACCAGGGCCATGCGATCCTGGGCCCAGGCTGGTCTATCCCCTTAGGACCCTCCTCAGGAGGAGACCCTGGGGCCTGTCCTCTCTGTGGGACTCTGGTCCCCGGGAGGGCTGCACCCACCGAGAGGGGCCATGGAAGACGGCCGCCAGCCAGTCTCCAGAAAAGATCACAGCCAGGAGAGCCCCGCGTGGAGTTCTCCTCTGTAACACGAGCGTGAAGTTCTTGTGCGCTTGCACGCTCATGATGACAACAGATCCGGGTTTTGTGTGTTTAGCCCCGGGGCCGGAGAGCAGCACTGTGGCCGGCAGGGGCGTGGGCGTGGGGGCAGCACAAGGCGCCAGGCCCCATCCAGTGTCCGGTTCCTGCCAGCGAAGCCGGCCCGGCTGACAGCCACGCTCGAGGAACGTGATGTTTTCAAATGACCGGTTCAGCGCGCGCCATGCAATCGCGCCATTTGGGTGGCAAGTTCCTATTTCTTTTTTCAACAGGATTTTTTGATTTCTCTGCAACAGATGGCAAGATTTTTGTCACAAGTAACTTGCACGAGGGCCCTGCTCTTTCTCCCCCTTTCTACATGCATGCTCGCAGGCCGTTTCCCATGTTGGCGCGAGCATGGCCGCGCCGGGTCTGGGGCCTTGGCTGGCACTTGAGATGCAGAGGGGCCGCTCTGAGCTAAGCACTGGCACTAAACCGTGATCTTAAAGTAGCGGGAAGATAACGGCTCACTCACTCTCCCCGCTGAAGCCATATGCGACTTCCCATGCCCCTACTCTCCCCCGGGGCTTTCCGCGTTCCCCGCGCGTGGCCTCGCACGCAGAGTCAAGACTTGGCAACTTTTCCTGGCACCCTCTGGCTCCCACGTCTGGAACCCTGGGTGGCATAGTGGTTACACGTTGGACGGGGTTCACAGTTTTAAGAGAGAAAGCCTGAGTTTTCTCCTCCCAGAAGTCCGCAGGGGCTCAGGAAGATCAGCATTGCCTAGATGGCGGTGAGTTGGGGCTTAGGGTCCACAACCTTTCTCAGGCACCTGGGAGGTGACCAGGCCCACCACCCTCTGCAGCTGAAGGAGAGATGTACCCCGGACTGCAGCTCCACCTGGATGAGTGTTTGTGGGAGCCTGCCCCGCCCCCACCCCACTTAACGTCAGCATCATACAGAGCTGGGGGGAGGGTATCAACCCCACTGCTCTTCAGTCCATTTCTCCACAGAGTACCCGAGACCTCCTTAGGCAGCGTCCACGCGAGGTGATCAACAGCACCACCCTCTTCTGCCACACCTCACAGATTCTTCTGACTCCCTGCCATGACACACCGGGGATCACCCTCCCCGCCCTCAGAGACAGGAGACTCAGGCATAGTGGGAACAGGGCCACTTTCCCAGGCCAGTCACACATGTGTCCACCCTGACCCCAGCACCGGTTACAAATGACTACAGGGTCCTGATATCTGGGGCTTGGGGAGGGAGCCTGGGAGAGGGCTCTGGATTTCCTGTCATGAGTCATGCCCCCTCCAGGTGGTCCTTAACCACCATAACCACTCAAAGGTGATAAGATGAGGTTTTCATTTAAACCACAGCTGCCACCACTCTTTCAGGTAATTTTGCTAATCCACAGCCAGATGTTTAATGGGCCACTGACTAATTTATACTGGGGAGGTAATTCCTGAAGAAGGTTTAACACATTTTCCCCTCTACACCATTTGCATTTGAGTGGTGGCCTTCGTCAGACACACATTGAAAGGGAAGGTAGGGGCGGGTGGCGGCACCCTTGAAAACGATCCTTTCCCGACCCCTTTGCCGGGCCTGCCCCTGCATCAGCACCCTGGTTCCAGCGCAGAGAGCCAGTGCTGTGCTGTCCCTCAGTCCTGCTGGCAGATGGACACCTGCTCTTAGGTGGTCCTTGCACCCCTTCAGAATGCTGGGCCTGGGGACATGTGCTGGGGGGTTCTGACGTCAGCCATTAGGCCCTTTGGCATTAGGTTTGCACAGAGGCCCCTGAGAGGGTGCTCTGAGAGAGGACAGCAGGGCTGCAAAGTGAAGGGAAGCTCCAGCCCCAGCCCAGGCCCTGGGACCGGGCACCTCTGCCTCGGGAGAACTGGGGCAGAGATGGAGTGCAGGGGACTAGGGCCAGGGCACAGTCTTGCCACTAGCACCTGCCAGGCTGGAGCGAGTCATCTGGCTAACATTTCAAGGTCCAAACACACAGGACCCAGGATTCTTTCTGATGGCAATGATCCCATGGGTTTCCTCCTTGCCTTTCCTCTCCACACCGTCTCTCTGCTATCGCCTTCCCCATATCTCTCCATTCCCACGACCTCTTCACTATCAGCCTGTCTAGGAAGACAAAATGGGGGGCCAACTGGATCTCATCATGAGGGAGAAAGATCTCTCTCTAGCAACGGCTTCCCAGGCCCTTGGCTCTTGGGGTTCCACGAGGGGCCTTTACTGGGCCATGCTGGTGCGACAATCCAGGCTCCGCTTTGCCTGCATAGGCCCGAGTTTGACTCAGGAATGGCAAAGGGCTATGCTGTTTGGCAGCCCCTGGAGCAGTGGTCTTGGGGTACCCACTTTTGTGAAGAGCTCACCCTACTTTCATCCCCCAATACCAATACCGATATCAATACCAACACACCACACCAATACCAGATTTTCCTCGATTTCTGCACCCCAGGGGTCATCTAGGATGCAAATCCACACAGCCAACCCCATTTCTACCAGGGGAGGCTTTTTGAAGCCAGCCACCTACGGGAGTTATTCTCTTCATGACATGCAAGGTGGATTTCCCCCAGAGAGGGCCGTGGCCTGGGGATAAACATTCCTGGGCCCAGAGTGAGGTCCTGGCCTCATCTGGGAGCTGGCAGGCTGGGCCAGACCTGCCTTAAGGTCTAACCAGGCACTGGGCCCCAGCCCTGACCCTTCCTCTCAGCCGTCTGTGCCCACACCGAGCCCTCACGTCCACAGAGCCCGGGGGAGCTGTGGGCACCATGGCCAGTCTTGTTCATCTTTCATAATTCAGGAGAGCCAGGGTTAAAGGAAGTGCATGAGCAAGAGACATAATATACATGCTTCAAGTGGGCGCATTGGCAGCCTCTCCCGTCATAAAGTTTAAATAACAGTGGGTCTAACAGCAGATGTAAGTGCAGCTGTCCTGAGCGCAGCGCCATTAGCTCCATGATGACAGGCGCTGGTGCTCTCTCAGTTCAGCATCCCCAGGCAAACATCACACCTGTCATCTCCACGCTACAAACAGCTGACGTGATGGCAGGGTCGGCCGGGGCCTTTCAGACCCTATCTATCAACTCACTGGGCCTTCTCAGAGGAGGCTGGCAGCCTGCAGGGAAGGGTCCGCTGGGGCCAAGGTTCAGCTGCAGGTAGATAAGAGTTCGGCCCCAGGTGTTCCCAGGTAGCTTGGGCTTTCTACACTAGAGGAGGTATGGGTGGGAGACTGGGGGTTGGGGGGAGAGAAGGTGGGGTGAGAAGGGCAGAGAGGGAGGGATGGCAGAGAAGAGGGAGAGAAAGGATTACAAATGAAATCACCGCCGTTGAGTTGATGTCAACTTAAAGCAGCCTGGTAGAACCAGGTGGAACTGCCTCTGTGGGTACCTGAGACGGAGACTCTTCGGGGAAGTAGGAGGCCTCCTTTTTCTTCCAAGTTGCTTCTGGGGCTCTTGAACTGCTGACTTTGAGGGAAGGAGGTTGAGCAGGAGCCATGGGCCTGAGCGCTTTGGAAAAGGAACCCCTTTTTGACAAGGTCCCCCTAGGGACAGGCTGAATTGTTGGAGTCCAGCGGGGACTAGAAGGGCTGGTTCGTCTCATCTGCCTTAGCCAATGGTCAGTGGAAAACACTGGAGGGCTCACTGCATCCAAAGGAAAAGTACTAGAACTCTGAGACACAATAACCCAGAATGCCGAGAGGCCGCAAGAGACCGCAGGACTGAGTTTCAGTCAGAAATATACATAAGGACCATCTCCATCCCCACCCCGCCTCTTCAACGTCTGTACAGAGGGCTCGGCCAGTCTCAGAGCAGGCGCACCTGAGAGACCAGAACGTGGGCCTGGGGAGGGCAGCCATGAAACAGGAAGGATAGTTTTGGGAGGGAGCCGGTGAATTCGAGCAAATCCTCTGTCAATCAGTTTGCTCTACCTCCTCACTGAAGACAAGGGTTGGGGGGGTGTTGTGACCACCGCGTGCACGAAGGTGATCACAACCAGAAAGTGGATCTAGGAACTCCATCCCACCTTACACACCCCTCTCATGTCAGCATGGGGGATGCAGGCAGAAAAGAGCCCCCCCTCCCACCTGCAGTTCATCCAGGAACTCTGACTTCATGGGGGAGACAGACCTGCAGAGTGACTGTGGCTTCTGGGGTCTCACGTGTCAGGCTGCAAAGCCCAGGGGACAGAGCCCTGTCATAGCAGAGGAGTCGAGGTGAGGGCTAGAGGCACCTCCTGTCTGTCCAGAGGGCATAGCTGGTGTGTGTGCACATGCACTGGGGTCTGGAGTGGGCTGGACTGTGGTCCTCACAGCCCTCCGGTGGCCAGGAGGTTGAGGACACAGCCAGGCACTAGGAAGGCCGCTTGGGCTGCTGCCCTGAGAAGCAAGCCAGGCAGTGCTGCGGGCCGAGTGGCACTCTTGTCTATCTGATTCCCCTGCAAGACGCTTGTCTTAAGAGGGTGCAGGCTGTTCCCCGGCACCCCCCTGTGCTCCTATCTCTGAAGGACCAAATCAAAGGACTGCATTTTTTAAAAGACGACCGAGGTGTTTGTGCTGCGCTGGGCGGCGAGAAGAAACAACACGGGAGCGTTTAGCGGCACCCGCAGCCGGGGAAATTTCCCTGAGCTAAGAGGTTTCTGTACAGGCAATTTCTACAGACGGTTCTCACTTCAGCAGAAATTCTTCCCGCAACAGGGGCGCGCCTGAACTCCCGGTGTCCTCAAGGAACCCTGGAGGCATAGTGGGAGACGGATTGAGCGGTTCGCTGCAAGGTCACTGGTTCGAACCGGGCAGTCTCTCCAGAGTGGAGAAAGATGAGGCTGTCAGGTCCTGTAAAGAGTTTAATTCTTGGAACCCCAAGGAGGCAGTAACACCCTGACCTCAAGGGCCACCGTAAGGAGTCCTGGGGATGCTGGGGGCCAGGCAGGGGGCTGCTGACTGCAGGATGAGCGCTTCAAACCCATGAGTGACTCTACAGACTGCTCCTGCAAAGATGTCCCCTTGGGAAGCCCTCACATACGGAAGGCCTGTGCTGGGCGCGCGGTGGATTATGGGTTGGGTGGCTCACTCCTAGGTCAGCACTTTGAAAGCACTCGCCGCCCCACAGGAGAGAAAGGACACTTTCTATTCCAGGCCCGTTCGACTCTGTCCTGTGCGGTCCCAAGGAGCCCGCCGTGACTGGACGGCGATGCAGGAGAGGAGGCGATCCATTTCCGTGGCAACGGGTTGCTTTGTTCGGTGCCGGATGAGGCAGGGCCTCTTCTCAGATCTGTCTTACAGATCAAGGGACTGGGGTTCAGAGAGGCGAAGCAATTAGCCCAGGGCGCCTCGGCTCATCAGCCCCAGCCAGAATATGAGGGCAGGCAGCCTGACTCCTGAATCTACTGTGTTTGCTACGAAGCCCACACAAATGACAAGTCTATTGGGAAGCATGACGGAAACTTCCCAGCTGGATGGGAGGGGTCTTTCGTCTGCTGTAGTACATAGTACTACATTCGGTGTCCAGCGATGTCCTTTCCACCAGCTGTTCAGCGCCCTCTCTGTCCCTCGGCTCCAGGAAGAAGGTTGTCTTTCTCTGGGAAAGCTGGGACTATACCGGGACTCCCCCAGAGGATTCTCTCATCTTGCTCTGAGGCCATCACGTAGGTGTGTGGAGCTACCCCTGCTGAGAGCCACACACAACATAGCTCGGCCGGCAGTGAGACCAGAGTTACAAACCAGAGCGGTGACAGGGATGGCCCTTCTGTTCCCGGGGCTTTCCATGGTGGCAGTCCAGCCAGCAAGCCTAGGAGGGACGTGCCTTCAAGATTCCAAATTGCCTGTGAGGGGAAGTGATTGGCAGTTGAACAGAGTCTATTGTAAGCCGAGGCTCAGAATCAGTGCCCAGGAAAGTGCCTGCAGCACACAGGCACGGGGCCAGCACTTTCCCTCTCATGGCATTACATCACCTGCCAACTTGAGGAAGGGGTGGAGTCTGGCCTGTTAATCAGGTCATAGCTTGATGACCTCATTTGGAGACAAAGCAGAGCTAAATAACCCACTGGAGGCAGGACACACTCACTCCCTGTGAGACTTTCCAGCAGACAAGATACATGGAGCTACATTGGAACCCTAGAGCTGGAGGAGCCACATGGAGACCCACGCCAGGGCTGAGATGCTTCCACTGCCACTGGATCCACAAGACTTTCCACCCACCAGCCTGTGATCTTCCTGCACTGGGCATCATTGCATGTGTTGTGTGACTTTGGAGAAGAACTTACAGATTGGTCTACAACATATGGGCTAGTATTGGACCTATGGACTTGATCTGGACTGGAATATTCTCTTAATATACAAATGCTCTTTCATCTAAAGCTCTTTCTTATACACATATGAGTGTCTATGAATTTATTTCTCTGGTCAACCCAGACTAACACACTCCCCCTGCAAGGCCTCAACCCCAGGCTGACTAGAGGTGTGGTGGGACCAGTGGTAGATACCTCATCCTGAGACCTGTAAAAGTCTCCATCCTCCTCAGCCCCCAGGCCTCCACAGGATAACAGTCACAGCTGACAGGCTTGCACTGTGGAGATCAGAGGGACTTCTGAGTGCCCTCCCCCTCCTCCCCCTGTCCTGGGAGCACCAGGGTATAGGGACGTCTCAGAGAACATGACACCCAGTCCTCCCTGCTGTCTCAAGACGTGATCCTCCTGAGCCCAGGCCAGGAAGCTGAGCATCAACCCTGGACTGTGGTCAGGTGCCGGCCAGGACTGAGTCTGATGTTTGTCCAGCCGAGGTGCCCACTTTGGGGAAGGAGATGGTGAAGAAGGACTGGGCTATTTCCTCAGAACTCTCCCCATCTGAGTCTACAGCCCAGACACAGAGCCCAGGCAAGGCAAGGGTGCTGACCCCCATGGAGGCCCACCCGACTGGTACACACCAAGTACACAGTAGGGACTCTTGGGCTCATCTGACGACTCCTCAGAAAGAAGGGCCAGGCTGATGAGGTGGTGCAGGAGGCGGTAGCTGCCCAGCACAGCCACACAAGGCAATGTGCTTCCACAGCTCTGAAAATGATCAGAGCATTTTTATCTTTCCCGAAAAGTGGAAAACGACTAAGTTGGGCAGGGACGAGGCCAACCAGCAACGCAGCAGCTGTCGGGAGAGGAGCAAACACCATTCTTGGCAATATAAATATCACATTTCTTCCTCAATCAGCGAGTTTTAATTTATTTATCTAGCTGAGCTGTGATGGATACAGTCTGTCTAAATATATTACATGGGGATAATGCAATCTCTTATCCAGAAAACCAGCATATTACAGATACTATCAAGCTACTTTCTCAAAAGTGTTAGGTACCCTTGCAACCAAAATAAAAGGAAAAAAAGGGGGAGGGAACCCCACCACAACGAAGACATAAACATTACGTTGCATCCGCAATACTTGGTTGAAATTGGTTTTGCAATAAAGCACGTATTGTAAAAACAAAGGTTTAATGAT
>PVJH01032092.1:0-23060 GCA_004026705.1 Nesogale talazaci | reverse complement strand
TGCACTGGGCTTTTTAAGCCCACCCAACAGCAAAATTATCATAGCTTTGATCACAACCCAGCGTTCAACAGCAACATCAGAGTGTCCCTGACCTAAGGATTCCACACAGAGAGGATGTGGAAACAAAGATCAGAGGAGGAAGGTTTGAAGAAAAGTCATCCCAGGAAGGAAGAAATGCTGTCACATTTATATAAACCTATTTGTACCTCAGAAAAGACCTCAGAACGTCCGAGGGGCAGGAGAATGGCTTCAAAAAGAGCACACAAGCAGCCTTGACCGCCCTGAGGCTACTGCCTTTACCGTTTCCCAGAGCCTGAGACCCGGGCTCCCCTTCACGGTACAGACCCTGCCTCCAGCCTCCGCTCCACAGCTCCAGCTATCCAGGCCTTCCTGCTGCCTTGGGCCCTGTTTCCCTGGGCTTGTTTCTCCAGAGCGGGGACAAATGACACACCTCCATTTCACAGCTGGAACAAGCCACATGCAGCTGCCACTCACTGTGGCTTCTGAGGATGGCATAAAAATGCTGTGGTGGGTCCAGAGACACAGGGCCTGCCACCCCCCCCACACTACAGGACCAGCTCTCCAAAGGAGGGGGCCTCCGCCCCAAGGCTGGGCAGGCCGCTCTGCCAGCAGTCACCTTCTGTCCTGGGGAAGGCTCCAGGAGACACTTGTCAAGGGCAGCGAGCAACATTTTGTGATCTCCCAGGCCCTCTGTCAGAGCCCCGATGGGGCCAGCATGAAGCACTAGGGGACAGATTGGTGACGGAAATCCGCGACGCAGCCCCCCAGGAGGAAACGCTTCCTTAACAGTGACAGCCACGGAAACCCCATGGGGCAATTCAGCTCTGCCTCGGGGGGTCGAAATGAGCCTTGACCTGGTGGCACCCGGCTCCATTGCCACCTCGGCAAGCAAGGCCACTCGGCTTTTCAGAAAGGTTGGTGCCCTCGATCAGAGGGGAGGCACCTGACAAAGAACCAACCTTCAGATTCAGCAAAAAAAATAAAATAAAACAAAAAAATGTACCAAGCTCTGGACACCAACAGGGTGTAACTGGAGAAATTTTACATAGCACCATCCCCCTCACCCCTCCAAATCTGAGTATATTTATAGTTGTCCAGCAAGTTCCTTGGACTCAAACCAGAAAGGATGATTATGTTTAGCTTAGAACGCTGATTCCCCCGATTACCCTGCTTTAAAGTTCAGATGGTAATTACGTTTGTACACCCATTTCAAAGATTTCCCACCACCTTTATCTGGCCCAGACCGCCTTCATATCCCAGGGAGGGGCACACCCATTTAGAAAATGATGGCCTGTTCCCGTCTTCACTTTAGTTCGAGTTGCAGTGGTTGATAAGCTGAGCCCCAGGGACTGAGATGGAGGCAGGAGCCCATTTGGGAGGTGTGGGGGAAGGCCTGATGGCCAGGAGCCCAGGGCTGAGCAGAGGAGACCCCAAGGTCCCACACCCACGCTTGCACTCACACCACTGCCGGGGAGACGGTGAGGGACAGACAGGAAGGGTGACAGATGTCACAGTTTCCCCACTCATGATTTTGCCTGGAAGCCGGCATGCAGAGACCCTGTGCCCTCGAATCAATCGCACTGACCCACAATTCAGAGAGGGCCCAGCATTTCCTGGAAGCACCATTGACTGCTCCCCAGACCAGCACACCCCGCGAACCTGCTGCGGGCCTACCCATTGAGTCTAATCCTCTTGCTTATACCAGGTATTACACAGGGGCCCAAAGGAGCTTTGATTTGGGAACATCCCTTTTTGCCACTGCTTCTCCCCAGGTAGCCTAATCCTTAAATAATGCACCTTTGAGCACGCTGACTCATTTCTCCAGCTGGCCTGGGGGAGCAGGTCTGGGTTCCAAGAATTCCTTGTTGACACCACAGACACCCTGTGCTAGCGAGAGCTGGGAGATTGAAGCCAAAGGGATAGATAGATAGCCTTTTGGCTGCCAGGCCAGTGTTCCTCTGCTTCTGAGCTCCTGCCCTGTGTATTCCCAGGCCTTCTCCATCCTTGGTGACGCCAGATGGAAGGTGGGCTGCCCCTGTCTCTGGACTCACAGTGCCAACCTCACCGTGTGCGGCTTGTTGGTGACTGCACTTTGAGAAGCAGCAACCACCTTTTACTCCTTTCCTCTTTTTCCTCATGCCACTCATTGATCTTTGGCCAGAGAAGGTTTTTAAAAAATAATTGTGCTTGATTGAAACAAGATCTTATGACCTTCAACTGGATGGCTCCGTTAAGAGTTTGAGGAGCCCTGGGGGTGTAGTGGATGCATGCCGGACTGCTAACCTGAAGGCCAGCAGTTTGCAACCATCAGCCACCCTGCAGGAGAGAGCTGGAGTTTCTACCCCCCTCATGCACAATCAGCTCTGAAACTCCCAGGAGCAGCTTGACCCTGCCCTATGGGGTGGCTGTGAGGCAGTATCATCCAGATGGCAGTGAATTGGGGTTTGGGGTTTTTAACAACCCCCCACTACCACCCCAACACACACACACACACACACACACACTGCTTCTTGATACGTTCTTCACTTAGCAGCTTCTACTCAGTTTGCTTTTGTTTCAAAGTGGCGTAGCTTAAATCAGTGGTCTTCATTGAGGGTTCTGATCATATAAAGTTCCAGGACATACACTTCCAGGTGTGTATGTGTGTTGGGGGCCAGAGGGGAGGAGGGGTATGACTTGGACTATTTTCTCCAGATTCTTTTCTTTAGAGGCTCCTTGACCCAAAGGGATAGACAACAGGATTCAGATAATGAATGCTCTATTCCTTATGATCATCCTACCCTCCTTTTATGAATAGGACATTAACTCCAAAGTCTCTTCCATGGAGTTCCCCACCACCACCCCCAGCATCCTGAGCTCCTCCTCCTCTTGACAGTACTCTCCCAGGTTCCCTGCCTGCCACCTCAACTGAACACACACCAGGCCCCGTCTCTCAGCTGCACCCCTTCTTGGGAACTTTGGGCATGCCCCTTCTCTGACCACCTTCTGCCCTAAATCATGCTGGCTTCCACCTAACGGTTTGGTTTTCGGTGACGCTGGCTTCACAACGCTTCACCGTCTCCCCTGGTGATTGCCAGTATCACAAACCGACACTTCCCCAAAGGCTGCGAGCCCAGGAATTCCCTTTCATCTTCAACAGCATCAATGCTTCCGTCGTTGTACACGAGACCAGTCAGGAGGACCAGATTCAATCAAAAGCCCAGTCTTGTTGTTCCCAGCCAGGCGCCTCTGCCCTGCTCAGAGACCCCCCTCCCACACCCGGCGAGCGTGTCTGACTCGGGAGGGATTCTCTGTGGGTGCGCGATCGCCAGCTCCCAACTGCAGAAATCATATCCACTCGGTCCCCTGAGCGCAAGCGCCAGCTTCAAAGAGTTCTGCAGAGCGCAAGAGAAGCATTTCTCACCTCCTGGCCACAAAACAAAACAGAACAGAACAGGGAGGGACCCTCTCCAGACCCCTTGCCCCAAATTCAACCTCAGCCCCAAGCCAGGTGCAGGCCTGGGGCGGGGTGGGGGTGGAGGTGGGACCCGACGCTGTTCAGTTTCGCTCACCCACTTCGGAGCCCAGACGATCCTGCAAAGCGTTTCAACAAACCCGGCGGCCCTGAGAACGTGAAGGACCTTACCTGGAAGTGACAGAGGTGACACTGGAGCGGGAAGCTGCGCGCACGGAGGAGGGCGGCCCGTTTAAATAGCTGGGCGGGCGGGCGGCCGCCGGCTGTGGTTGGCACGTTCCTGACGCCCCAGATGCCGGCGCAAGCAAGGACCTGAAAGCCCGCAGCGGCGTGGGCAGGCCCCACACGCCGAAAGTATGCCCAGGTTCCTGCCCTCCCCGTGCTTCAGGCCGGAGACGGAGTGGGGTGGCTTCTGAAGTGGGACCTGCCAGTCCAATCGCATCCCGGCCTTCTTTCTTAAAGCCTCGGTCGGGAGGGGGGTGGGGGACGCAGCTCCGCGCAGGGGAGGCACAGGCGACCCCGGTCCCGCCCCGCACACCGGCTTCCTTATTTATTCCGAGCAGGTTTCCAGGTTGGCGTGGCTTCTTTTCAAAGCTTCCACCCGGTGTGGTTGATCTCACAGCGCTGGGGGCGACGCCAAACCAAGCGCCTGGCCAGTTGCCCGATGAGCGAAAACTTGTTTTCTTTCTGCCACGGGAAAGGTCCGGCCAGGCTAGCATGGTGCTGTTTTGCGTCTCTTTCCCCCAAACCATTGTAGGGTCTTGCCTCTGGACCTGCTCCCCCCTCATGTGACAACACCCCTATGTGACTGGAGAGGCTCTCTGTGGGCGACCGGAGGGAATCCCCCATCCCACCAACCCCCACCCCCGTGTGAGCGAGACCGTGGGAGATGCTCTGCAGGCGTGAGAGCCCGCCAGAGCAGGGACTCGGACTGCCCCTCCGTGGAAATGGGAATCCGTGTGTGGGTGTGGGGACCAGGGCAGTGATGCCTATCTGTATTTTGTTAGAAACCGCAGACCATGGTCGATGGCAACAGTCCAGCACACGAAGTGGATGTGACTTTGAGAGGATGAAGGGAGAGAGACAGGGTTTGGGGAGATTGTCTGTGGGAGCGTCTGTGTGCATTTGCTGGCGCGGCGTGCACATTGGTCAGTACACACGCTTTGTGTTTGATGCTTCCTGAGAGAACGAGCTCCCTCGATTCTCTTGGGAAAGGAGTCCTATGTGAAAGAAGAGCAGCGATGCCCAGAATCTTTCTTCCCCACCCTGAAAAGGAAGCAGGGGTTATAAAACATGTGTGGGAGGAACATGGAGACAGGGGTCCTCCTCTTCCCCAACCTTGGTTACCAGAGGAATTCTTTTGTTGCCTTGCCTCATTCATTGGCTACCTTTGGAATGTTCTAGGGTAGGATCTGGATTGTTGCCTCCCAGGATCCCTGGCTGTGGGGCCTGTCTTGTTCGTCTTTTGATACCCACCATGTCTGGCACAAATGATGCTGGCAAGGATGCTGACCGGCAAGCTGGACACTGCGAGGCATGTCAGAGGGCCCTGGGGTGCTTGCTTGTGGGGTTCTGCCTTTATCAGCTTCATTTGCCCAGTGAGGGAGCCAGCCTTCTGCAAGAAGAAATGGCTTTCCTCAGGTCATCATAAGTAGTGGAGATGGAATCTGAATGCAGAGCTATTAATTTCGAGTCTAGTTTACATGCTGGATGGCTTTGAAGCCACATTCAGAAAGGTGCCTCAGGATGTCTCCATCCATTCACACTCATGTATTCCCTTCTCATCTTCCTTGTGGCATATGATTTCGGTGAGAGTGAGAGTGTCCCGCCTTGAAAGACTAGCACAGGTGCTTGGCTCACGGTAAGCCATCAATATGTGCTATCTGCTGGGTCTACAAAGTCTTTTGAAGACTGCTGATGCCTACTAGGGAGAGGGTGTCTTAAGCTGGATTCCCTAGAGAAACAAAAGCAGTGTTTATATATGTAAATATAGACAGAGGTTTATGCCAAGGAAATGACGTCCCAGTTGTAGAGGCAGGCAAGTTCCAATTCCGTAGGGCAGATGTCATCTCCCAAGATGGGCAGGTCAGAAGGCGGGCTGCTTCTGGCTGCAGAGACAAATGAATCCAAGGTTGGCAGCCCCATGGTATGCTGCCGACGACTCCCAGGTTTTGGAGGTAGCTGACGCACGTCTGAAGAACGGATGGTCAGATGATGAGCAGGATTCAGGATTCAGACCCAGCAAAAGCAAACAAGTATTCCCACAGTGTTCCCCTATATAGGAAGCAGGGCACATCCATTAAACAAACAAACTCAAAACCTTCTTTCAATTGAGTGGCTGCTCATGGCAGATCTCATCAGGGGTGGTGGTGGGGGTAAGGGCTACGGCCGAACCACTGAGCATCTTGGCCCAGTCAAGTTGACACAAAACCTAAACTATCACAGAGAGTCTGGCATGAGCCGAGTCTCATCTCAGTTGAGAGCTAGTTCTTTTGCTCTTGGACAAGATATCAGCTTCAAGCCTTTTTGTTGTGGTCAGTGTATTACAGAGATGAGAACTGTTCCTGGTACAACGGTTCAGTTCTCAGATGCCAAACCAAAAGTCGTCCCCACTGGCTATGGGGGTGGGGGGGCAGGGGGGAGGGAAGACCTGACCACCTGCTCCCATGAAGATTACATCCCCTCTGAGATGATCCCACCCTGTCAGAGAGAGTCTCTCTGAGTAGAATCAACTTGATGGCACAAACAACAAAATGAGGAAGTGAGTGGAAAAGGAACAGAACACATTAACCCATAAGAGCAGTTGTTCTGTCACTTGAAAATGCTGCAGGTAGGTAGTCTCAGGTCATTCTGAGGTGTGATGATCTCATTGAGAACCTAGGCTTCTTCTTTCCTTGATAGTCCCCAGTATCAAGGTGGCACCTCCACTGTGGTGGCCAGGTGGCTGCTGCAGCGCCACGTACCCATCTGTACACAAAACAACCAACACCAGGAAGGGAAGGCATAGGCTTTCACTGTCAAGTCCCTTTTCTTTGTTAATGAGAAAAGATCTTCAAAGACATCTGAGAATCTAAACTGTATGAAGACTCATTAACAATGAGTAGATACCACACCTTGCTTGTTGAAAATGAAGATGACTTGAAATACTTACTGATGAAGGCCAAAGGTAATACACCCTTTAGTAGGGATTACACCTGAGTGTGAAGAAAGCAAGAATCCTCACAATTGAACCAACAAGTCATACCACAACAAGCAAAGACATGGGAGTTGTCAATGATTTAATTCTACTTAGGTCAACCATCAAGTCCAGTGAAGCAGGAATCTTGAAATCAAAAGATGGATTTGCCTTGGTGAAATCTGTTACCAGACATTTCTTTAAGACTTTTTTAAAAAAAAAAGAAAAAAAAAGGTCACTTGATGAGTAAAATGTGCTTGACCTAAGCTATGATCTTTTAATCCCTTCCTATGCACAAGACAGTTGAGCAATGGAAAACAGAGACAGAAAAAGAATTGATGCCGATCGATCATTGTGCTTGATTCCCCTCCTCCCCCAATCTTTCCCTTGCCACCCTGGTATCTCTGTACTCATTGTTGGTCCTGAGGGGTTTATCTGTCCTGGATTCCCTATGTTTCCAGGTCTGATCTGTACCTGTGTACATATTCTGATCTAGTCAGATTTGTCAGGTAGAATTGAGGTCATGATAGTGGGGGAGAGGAAGTATTAAAGACCTAGAGGAAAGTTGTATGTTTCATCAGTGCTATATTTCACCCTGACTGGCACATTTCTTCCTTGTGACCATTCTGTAAGGGGATGTTCAGTTGTCTACAGAAGGGCTTTGGGTCTCCACTCTGCACTCCCCCTCATTCACGTTGATATGGCTGTTGTTTTGCATCTTCGATGCCTGATAACTGATCCCATGGACACCTGTAATCACACAGGCTGGTGTGCTTCTTCCATGTGGACTTTGTTGCTTCTCAGCTAAATGACCGCTTCTTTATCTTTAAGCCCTTAAGATCCCAGATGCAATACCTCAGTCAATAATGAAAATAGAGATACCAAGAGGGGAAGGTGGGGGGAACTAGGGGGAGTCGATCACAATGATCAACATATAACTCCCCATCCCCACCCCAGGGGGATGACAACAGAAATATGGGTAAAGAGAAATAGCACACAATGTAAGATATGAAAATAATAATGATATAAGTTATCAAGGGTTCATGAGGGAGTGAGGGGAGAGGGAGGGAAGAAAATGAGCTGATATCAAGGGCTCAAGAGAAAGAAAATACTTTGAAAACGATGATGGCAACAAATGTACAAATGTGCTCGACACAATGGATGGATTGTGACCAGAGCTGTAAGAGCACCCAATAAAATGATTTAATAATAATAATAATAATAATAATAATAAAGAATCAATGCATTTGACTAATAACATTGGGGAAGAACCACACGGTCAGCAGTTCCAACTCACTCCTCTGGAGAAATATGATGCCTACTACTCCTGTAAAGAGTTATGTCTCTGAAACTCAACAGGGGCACGTCTCCCCTGTGCTAGAGGGTCTCTGAGTCGGAATTGATGGCAGCGAAAGCCAGAACAATGAACACACCAATCTTAGGCAAGATAAAACCAGGATGATCCTTGGAAGTGAGAGTGATGAGACTTCCGCTGGTTTCCTTTGAACAGATCTTTAGGAAAGACCAATGGTCAGAATGGGGCATCTGGATTGGTAAAACACAGGGTGAGGGAGAATGAAGGTAACACTCAAGGAGACCACTCACTCACTCACTCACTCGCTGCTAACCCGTCGATCGTGACTCATGGGGACTTGTGGGATAGGGGAGCACTGCTCCTGTGAGTTAGATGGACAAAAGAGCCCAAACAATGGCCTCCAACACACCTGTGGTCAGGAGGAGGGGGCAAGACCAGGCAACATTTCACGCTGTTGTATGTACCTACAGCCATCCTAACAACAACAACCACAACTGCTCATGATTAAAAGCAGCAGCCAGATTTCCTATCCTGAGTCACCTTACTGACACTTAGGTGGACACACAGCAGTTAAATTCCAAACCCGAAGGTGGTGCAGCATACAGCATGCTTGGTTGAGCAACTTAGAAAACAACAAAAAGCTATTCTCTTTCTGCCCAAAACTAGAGATCCCTCATTGGCTCACCCAGAGAGGAGCTTGGTAACTAGGGAGCAGGTGAAGCCAAACAGTAGTACAGAAATAAGTAACGTCACCGCTAGAGGAACAGGAGGCTACCAAAGGTCATTTCCAACACTCGCAGTGAAAGGTAACAACCTCTTATTGGCCCCTGTCTGACCCAGACTAATGTAAATTGGGAAGCAGCTGGCTGGAGTATGGACACTTACTTGTTGAAGTCCTGCTCCCAAGGAGCGGTTCCCAATTCTCTGTGGCAGGTGTGGGAGTTCTGATTCCCAGGGTGGCTGGAATGCTGAACAGTGTGGGAGGCGGATAACAAAGGGGATCAAAGCAGCAGGTGACAGAGCACCCAAACAGTGAAGAGGATGCCAACTGACCAAGTATGGAGATGTTTGCCTTGGCCTCTCCACACCAACGAGTGAAGAAGACTGAGGAAGAACCCAAGAATGTTCAATTACACCAGCAGCTGCCAGAAAGAGAAGCCTATCTGTCTCAGAAGTACAGGTAGAATGCTCCTTAGACGTGAAGATGGTGGGACTTTGTCTCGACGAGTTTGAACATGTCCTCAGGAGAGACCACATTCTGGGGAAAGATGCTTTGCTTAGTAAAAAAGCAGAAGACCCTCCGTAAGATGGACTGGTGTAGCAGCTGCAACAATGGGCTCACCGCCGGCAATGACTTGGGAAGGTGGTGGTGGACCCAGCCGGGGTCTTTTCTATTGAGCACATGGTCACTATGCATTGCAAGTGAGTCAAGAGTGCCTCACACCAATTCCTGGCACAGAGCTTCACATGGACTCTGCTGAACAAGGATGGGAAAACAGCCACCCTCTGTTTTCTTTGTCATTTGCTGTGTACCTAGTATGATTAAGTCATCCTCTCTGTGAGTCATATCTATTTCATTCAAAGTATGGCTTCTAGGATCTTACACAATCCATTTGTTTTTCCGCCTGTAGCCCAGATTGTTGGATACCTGGGAGTTAAATGCTGTGACTCCATTACAGAAGGGTTTCTGGGTAAGGCTCTTCCACTTGGGTGTGACCTGTCTTCCCTTCGTTTTCTGCTTAAGAACCACACGTGGGTCTCACTTCATGATTTCAGTGCAAATCTAATGAGCAGGAAGGTCATCAGCAGTACTTGGCCTCAGGGCTCCTCTCATGTGATTGGTTGGAGGAGTTGGGGCCCTGGATCTGGGGTGGCACTGGCCGGACAGTGGAAGGAGGGAAGGGGTGAGGCACCTTTCTCCACCCATGAAAGTCTTACTTCACACTCTGGGCATCAAGTTTCTGCTGCTGCCGCTCAAGAAGCAGCAGGGTGACCTTCTCCAGTGGGGTGGGGACAGTGCCTGTCTGGGTCAGGGCCTCCCTGACCAGCTTGTAATCCCCCTACACACATGGAGAAGACAGAGTGTCTGCACACCCATACCGAACATGTCAGGGAGGGGCCCTGTGCTTTAGAAAGCAAGGGGCTGGTCCTCTGGGGGAAAGAAACAAAACTGCTTGGTTAAGAAGCGTGCTTGGCGGAGCGTTCAATTCAGACTCTGGTTCGCAAGCCACTACCCTAACCACTGAGAAGCCCAGCCTTGGCAGCCACTTCTGGGTCCAGGAGGAGGAAGAGGAGGTGTGGGAGCGCTGGGCCCCAGCTCCCACCCCACAGGCCACCCTCACCTCAACATTTGACTTCTGTGACTTAGTGAACATGGATGCAGAGAAGAAGAGGAAAAGAGAACTTGCGAAGACAAAGCCAGGGAGAGGGGAGAAACAAAAAGTGAAATCAGTGGAAGAGGGAGAACGAGGAACCACTTGTCCTAGAATTGGTTTCTGGTCATAACAACCTCACCAGTCCCCCTCAGTGGGCCCTTCCAATGGCTGAGTTTTGGGGAGCAGGCCTGGTTCTTGGAGGAGACTCAGCATGGATATGAAACTTAAGTTTTCTGATTAGCACTTGGGGGTGTTAACAATCTGTACTACCCAGCCACTCTGAAGAAAGAAAAGGTTGAGCACCCTGTGGCCAATCTTTGTAGATTCACCGCAGAAGGGAGAGAAGGCATTTGGGTTGGAACCTACATACCATGCTCTTCCTCTCTCCCTGGTTCCACTCCCCACATCCTGCCACCACCTCCAGTCACCCAGGGGGTCTCAAACTGTGGCAGTAGGAAGCTCACACACTACTCCATGCTGCCATCCCCTCTTCTGTATAAGAAGGGAGTCAAATCACTGAGGGTGGAGAGAGTATCTGAACGTACAGACAAAACTCTACCAGCAATTATACTAAGGAAACACCCCATATCCTTAATAAATTGCCATTCCTCTAACCTGTGAAGTCTTCCTTACCATCACGGGCCCTCTCCAGGGATGTTCCAGAGCCCCCAGGCCCCAGTGAGTAGAGGGAAAGGGCACCCAGACTCTGCTCTAACTACAGCCCTTCAGCCATGCTGTTTAGTCAGCCCTGCAGGAAGGAAGGCAGTCAGGCTTGGGGGTGGGGGTGGGGGTGGCAGGGCGGTAGGGAGTAGGGTGAGAAGAGGAGGAGGAGAAAAGAAAGATGAAAAGGAGGACAGAAGAAGCAATTATAAGTCGTCCTTGAAAATTCTCAGAAGGATCTGATTTCTGCTTTTGGCAACACTAGGCTGTGGTCACAATTGTGAACTAATCTAGTGCAGTTCTGCTTTGGGCATTTCTGCAAAATCCAGTCTCCGATTTGAAACTCTTTGTAGCCAGGCTGTGGCCGAGCTGTTGGCAATGAGCTAAAGTGTCTTGTAAAATGCCCTCTGATGTGGCGCATGGCATTAGTGGTGGGGGACACTCTGGCATCTGGTTTTCACCTCCCTGGAAAGTTCACCCCCAAACTCGTCTTTCAGTGGGTTATGTGGCATCTGAAAGCCCGGGGTTGATCTTGCAAATTGCCACCCCTGCCTTTGTTCTGTGTCTCAGAGGAAGGTCTCTGTGTTCTTCCTGGTGTTGGCCAGTGACAATCCAGTCTGCCTCTGGGTCTGGTCTCGGTCTGGTCTCGGTCTGGACGGTTCAGGGTGGTTTTAAAGTTCAGGTGGTTCCGGGTTGAGCTGCTCATCACAGGCCAGTCATTTGAAACTACCCGCCTCACCTTTCCAGTCTTTTTATTTAAAGAGTTTCCGTCTCATAAGCCCACATGGCAGCTCTGCCCGGTTTCAGAAACACGTGCAGCAGAGCCCCCATAGTTTCAATGGCCTAAACATTGGCCTTCTCTTTGGAGAATTAGTCATTCAAACCCATCCATGGAGAAAGATGAGCGCTCTGCTGCTGTAAAGATGTCTGGGCTCAGAAACACTAAGAAGCAGTTCGACATTGTCCTACTGTACAGCAATGAGTTAGGACCAAGCCAATGGCAGGCGATTGCAAAGGCTTGAGAGATGATGGGCTTGGGTCGGGTCTCAGGTGGCCAACTATCCTGGTTTACCAGGAACTGAGCAAGTCAATAGTTAAGTCAATCCACCCAGATCCTTCCATCCTGTTCCAAAGAGCCTGTCACCAAACATCCTACGGGGTGGAGCTCTATTCTGACTCATACTGACTTGATCACAAATGGCTTTGGGGTCCTGGTTTCAGCTCTTATTTGGCAATTTCATTTCTTCTGGCCTCCATTTCCTTCCTATGAACTGAGAACAGGGAGGATATTCCCATACAGTGTTTTGGGGACCAAAACCTCAAACCAACCCCACTGTTAGCAATAGACTCATATCCACCCTATACTAAAGTGACCAGATTTTAAGAGGGACACCATTGACCGGGAGGTGGGGGGTGGGGTTCTTGATTAAAATTTTAGTCTAAATGGAGCAACAAACATTTTCATAGAATGCAAAAATAGTATTGTAATATATTTATTTTAATTTTAAAATGCCAGGGGACATTCATTGTTAAATTGTTAAAAAGGTAGGTCGCCTGTCACTTTACCCTATACAGGGTTTCTGAGGCTGTAAATCTTCATGGGAGCAGACGGTTCCAATTTTTTTCCCCTATGGAGCAGCTGGTGGATTTGAACTTCTGACCTGGCCGCTAGCCATCCAGCCCACCAGGGCCCCTTCTTGAGAGCTAACGGGGATGTCATTAGGGTTGGTACACATCCAGTGACTGCCTGGTTGCTGTGATCATGCAAACCTGGCACTGAAAATGTACCTGAGATTGTTCAGGAAGAAAAGAGAGGATTGAGTGGTAAAAGCAGCCCTCTGTGACATACTGATTATGCCTTAGATGCTAGCCTTGAGGTCAACCTTTCAAAGCCACCAGCAACTCTGAGGGAGAAAGTGTGGGCTTTCTCCTGTGAAGAACAATGGTCTGAGAAATGAGCACGGACAACCCTGCCCTTGGAGTTGGCATCGACTCCATGGTCCCGGGTTTGGCTTTGGTTTGGGATGGCAAACAATCAAACTATTTGGTTTCTGTTCCAAGATGCCTCCTCAAAGTTCTGACAGTTTTCAAGTGTGGGTGTGAGGACAGTACTTGGAGGTTCTGGAACATTCAGCATGCCTGGCAGGCCCCGGCGGCTGCCGGAGAGTGAGTGAAGCATGCTGCTAGCTCATGATCACCTGATAACATGCAAGTGACAGGAGCCGCTGCTGGCTTGCGGAAGTCACTTTCACCAAGGACCACTGGGGAGTCGCAGATATGGGATGATGAAGCCTTTCCTTTTCAGCGTCGTTGCTGGCCCTCAGCCATTGGCTGCACAGCCTCTTAACTAACAGCCTGTTCTGAATGACAGTTTCCTGGTAACTACCTGTGTTTCCTGATGAAGAAGGAATTAAAGTCAATGTTTGCAAAGAAATTCCCAGCAAGCATGTGTGGATTTCTCTAGCATCTTAATCCCTGGCTGGGGCAGCTGAGGGCTGTCTTGGAGACTAGAGGCAGCCAGCAAGAACTCTGATAACAAAAGACTGGGGGGGCAAGGGGGACAGTGGGCTGTTATTTATTCAAATGCCCTGATGGAAGGAGGGCTTAATGTAAGGCACCATAGAAAACAGCTATAGGGAATCTTTGGAACATGAGGGTGTGGAAGGGAGCCAGGCTCTTTCTGAACGGCAGGAATGACTGGAGGAGGTGATTCTTCATCATGCGCACGGAGCTATGTCAACACCAAGCACAGGCGGGGACTCTCATCAGCAAGACGTGAAGGGCCGGCCGTTACTCAGCATGGTCAGTCCCAAGGACAAGTGTTTTCAGCATCTGGCCCTAACTCAAAGGCGGTAAGAGCCATTAGAAGCGGTGCCAGATTCCAGCTGAAAGCAGAAGTCTTCCAAAGTTGGAAAACCCAAGAGCAAGGCGTTAGCACCCCCTTGTAACTAACTTGTTTGTGTCCATGGCAATGGAGGACACCATTTTGCATAATTGGAAGATCTTCTTGTGTGTTGAAGAGAAAGAGAGAGAGCAGACTCTTCCATTTGGAACTGACTGATTTACATAAGATTCATGTGATTTGCCCTTTCGATTCAGGAGGTCTATCTCTCACATTTACATTCTAATTTAATCATGGGGCAGAATGCCAGCTTTTTGTGGCACTCATCAGTGCCCACCAGGCTGTGTTCCAAATCATGTTACTAGGTTAACAGATCATCTTTTTTCTTTCTTTCTCCCACTGTGTCTTCCATCCTTTCTTAAAAAAAACTCAATTCTGGAACAGTTCACTTAAAAATTAAGAAAACTGATTATCGGGGAAAAGTAGTTTGCATTAAGGTATATTCCATTATTTACTGCTGCATGACAATTCCATTGAATTGTAGTGGCATAAATCAACAGCAATCATTTTATCACCTCTCCTAGATGCTGTGGCATTTCCCATCATCTCATATGCATTGAAAACTGTACATTGAATAAAGAACGAAGGATTGATGTGTTTGGATGATGGTTCTGTCAAAGAAGATTGAAAGTACCACAGACTGCCAAATGAACTAATAAATCTCTCTTGGAGGAAGCATGCCAGAGAGCTCCTGGGTGGCACCGAGGTGAGAATTCAGCTACCATAACTTGGGTGTGTTGTCAAGAGAGATCAGTCCCTGGAGAAGAACATCATGTTTGGTAAAGTCAAAGGGCAGTGAAAATGACAAAAGCCCTCAACAAGATGGAGCCCCACAGTGGCTGTAACCATGGGCTCAAGCAGAGGAGCAGTTGTGAGGATGGTATAGGACGGGACGGTTTTGTTCTGTTGTGCAGAGGGTTGCTATGGGCTGGAACCCGCTCGAAGGCCCCTAACAACACCACCAACAACAGATTCTGTGGGTCAGGGGTTCAGGAAGGACTTGGTGGGTCCTCTGGGGTCCTTCATGCAATTGCCATCAGACTGTGGTTGAACATTAACACCGCAAAGGAGCTGCACCAGCTGGGTCTGGCTGGACAGCTCTGTCCCTTCATGTAATCTCCTGGGATCTGTGTTAGTCTGGGTTGACTAGAGAAACAAATTCAGAGACACTCATATGTGTGTAAGAAAGAGTTTTATATAAAGGGTAATTGTATATTGGAAAAAACATCCCAGCATAGTTCAGATCAAATCCATAAGTTTGATATTCGCCCATATGTCTGTTACCAGTCTGTAAATTGCTCTTCAGACTCACTCAATACATGCAATGATGCTGAATGTAGGAAGATCACAGACCAGTGGGGTGAAAGTCTTGTGGATCCAGAGGTGATGGAAGCATCTCAGCACAGCTTCTTCAACTCCAAGGTCTAGCATAGCTCCATGTGTCTTGTCATCAGGAATACGAAGGAGAGTTTGTGTGCATCTGGCCTACAGTGAGCTATTTATCTCCATGGCACTTTCAAATGAGGTCATCGAGCTGCAACCTCATTGACAGGTAGACTCCACCCTTTTGCAAGTTGACACCAGATTATGTAACTACCACAAGGCCCTCTCCATGGGTCTCTTCACATGGTGAGAGTATAGATTTCCTCACAGCATGGTGACCTTGGAAGCGCTGAGTGCCCTAGTGCAAGGACTCTCATTCCCAGACAGCATCTGTGTCAACTCTGAGGATCTGACCTCCGTAGCCATGTGGCACCACAAATACCATTTTCTGGTGATGCCAAGTGAGCCACAAACTCACCTAGATTCAAAGAGAAGAGATTAACCTTTACTGATAGACCATTCTGGAAAATTAATGTAGAATTATTATAGCTGTCAGTTCCTATTCATTGCAATCCCATATACATTAAATGAAACTCTGCCTGGTGCTGAGCCTCCTCACAATTGTTCCTGTGTGTGAGCCCATCATTCCAGACATGGTGTCAATTCATCTTGCTAAAGGGCTTCCTCTTTTTGGCTGCCCTGCTGCTTGACCAGGTGTCTCCTGAAAACATGACCAAAGTGTGGCAGAAGTCTGGCTGTACTTCTTCCAAGACAGATATGTTTGTCCTTTTCACAGTCTGCGTGCTGTTGATATTTTTCTTCAGCACCATAATTCAAATGCATCGATTCTTCTTCGATCTTCCATATTCAGTGTCCAACTTTCACAGGAAAAGAGGCAGTTGAAAATACCATGACTTGGGTCAGGTACACCTTAGTCCTCAAAATAATATACTTGCTTTCCACACTTTAAAGAGATATTGTGAAGCAGACTTACCCAATGCAACTTGCCCTTTGGTCGCTTGACTGTGGTTTCCATGAGCTTTGATTGTAGATCCAAGCAAGATGAATTCTTTGACAACTTTAATCTTTTCTTCATTGATCAGGATGTGACCTGTCGGTTCAGTTGTGAAGCTGTGGTTTTCTTTACACTGAGTTGTAATCCACACTGACGTGCTTCAAGTCTTCCTCACTTTCAGCAAAGTTGTGCCATCTTTAGAGTTGTTAATAAGCCGTCCTCGGGACCTGATGCCCCATTCTTCTTCAGATAATACAGTTTTCCTAGTCATCTGCTCAGTCTACAAACTGAACAGTATGGTGAGAGGATGCAATTCTGACTTACACCTTTCCTCATTGAGAACTATGCAGTATGCGCTGGCCCTGCTCCTACAATTGCCTCTTGATGCGGTACAGATTCCACATGAACACAGTGTACTGTTTGGGGATTCAAGATTTGCAGTTGAAACAAGGTCAAGGGCTTATGTGGAATAAATCGCTCATATATAAGTGTAGGGTGAAGCTGAAGAAAATTAAAATAAGTCCATGAGAACCAAAATATAGCCTTGAATCTATCCCACCTGAACTTAAGAGCATATCAAAGAACAGATTTGACAGCTCAAGAATGTTTCAAGAACACTAATGACAGAAGATCTGATGTGCTGTGGGATAGCATCGAGAACATCACTCGTGAAGAAAGCAAGAGGTCATGTAAGAGAGAGGAAAGAAAACAATCAGTGGATGCCAGAAGAGACTGTGAAACTCACTCTAAGTCATAGAACAGCTAAGACACGTGGAAGGAATGGTGAAGTCAAAGAGCTTAACAAAACATTTCAAAGAGTAGCTCAAGAGGCAGTGTACAATGAAAGCAATAATCATTTATAAATCATCAAGGGGTGGTGAGGGTGGGAGGGAGAGGAAAAAAGAGGAGCTGATACCAAGGGCTCCAATAGAAAGTAAATATTTTTTGTTTTTTTTAAAAAAATATTTTATTGTGGGCTCCTACAGCTCTCATCCCAATATATACATACATACTTTGTGTCCGTATTTATATATTTTGGGGGGTGGGGTGTTTTCAGAATGAAGATGAAAACAAATGTGCTTGACACAATGGATGGATGTATGGATGGTGATAAGAATTGTATGAGCCCCCAATAAAATGATTTTTTAAAAAAAGAAACAGTAGTAGTTGAGGACTTGTGGACCACACTGTCTCTGTCATGACAGCTATTATGAATGGGCCTGGCCCTATCCCAATAAAACCTTAAGGCAGGCCAAATCTGGCCCACAAACTGTAACAAAAGAAAAGAGAAAGAATACCTTCACCCAAAGGGACTTCTACATTAGTGGAAAGTATATTGAAGAACGGAGCATCATCTATTGCAATCTCTTCTGCATATTATCTGTGATTCTTTAGAACTTTCAGATGTAAATTTGTAACATGTCACATTTTCTGGAGGAACACTTTTTTTAGGTTTTGCTTTTTATAATGAGTTCTAAGAATAAAAATAGGGAAGCAGGGTTCAATTGCAGGTCAACATTTCAAATGTTTGCTTCCTCCTTTACCCAGCACTGCATTTCCAAGTCCCTCTTGTTAAAGCATCAAAGAGACCCCAAGAACTCCCTGCAGGCAATTACATTAAATTACCTTAGCAATCATTCTGGGAAAGGTGGCAGATGGGAGGAACTTGTAGGCAGGTGATGCTACAAACCAAAATGCCAGGTAGCCACACAGCAGTGTGAAAACCCACATCCTGGAACAAGCTGGCCACAGGAAACCAGGCCTGGCGTGGGCCACTGTAAGAAGAGGAGTCCTGCCTACCGAGGACTACAGCAAGCATCATCCCATAATAAGTCCTGCTCTCTGATACCAGAGTCCCTTGCAAGCAGGACCCATTTTAGAGAACAACTGTACACTCACTCGATTAGCATAACCCAGCTTAGTCCAAGAGAACGCTGATGTTTCTCTGAATTTTAATGAGAATGTACAACTTCCCAGTCACACCTCAGGGGATAAAACCCCCTCAAGTCTTGCATTGCCAGCTGGCTCCATGTGGAAACGGTGTGTCTCTTGGTGATTCTTGGTCAGTAGATGCAAGAGTGACCTCTTCCCACCGCCTTCCCAGCAAAAGCAGTGTAGTTGGTTACATGCTAGGTGACTAACCACAGGCCAGCAGTTTCGAACCACCCACTGCTTTAAAAGAGAGAGCGATGAGGCTTTCTGTTCTCCTAAAAATGTACAGCTTTGGAAACCCATGGGACATTTTCTACTCTGTTGGGTCTCTGAGTGGGAATCAGCTCAGTGGTAGGGAAGGTTTTGAGCTTTTCATCAGAGCCCAGGTGGTTCTGTTGCGTAAGCCTGGGTCTGTCAACTGCAAGGTTGGTGATTCAAACCCGCCAACCTCCCTGTGGGAGAAGGACGAGGCTCTCTGCTCCTGGGAAACCCTCTCCTGGAGGCTCTGAATCAGTATGGACGTGATGGCGCGGAGTTTGACCTGGGTTCTCTTGCCACTTGCTCTAACCGCCTAAACACCTTCTCGAAAAGCTGAGAATGAAAGCTATTGATTCCATTTGCGTACTTCAGAGAGATTGTTGCTGTCCACTTTCGTTCTGACTCGTGGGTATCCCGCGTACGCAGAAGACAACCTCCCCAGAGGCTTCTGAGGGCTGTGACCATCCAGCAACAGATGCCAAAGCACCCCTGGATGGCCTTGAACTTCCAACTCGTCATCAAGTTCTTACCGTGAACAACACCCAGCCCCCATTTTAGGATTACGTGTCCTTTTCAATAAATGCAGTGGTAAACTATTGGCTGTGGGGCTGCACCCTCTCTTGGTTTCTTTTTCTGTAGTCCTAATGCCCCTTGCTATAGATGTTCATGGTGCATAGGATTTCGGCCAGACATTAGCCTCCTTGTAACCTGAGGTTCACCTATGGTGCAAACTCCTTTGTTAAGGAGGCGTCAACAGCCGTTTATCAAATGTAGGTACTCCAGATTGCCCTCTCTTAACAGTATGCTGCCACATTCAACTGTATTTCCGTGGAATGGCTAAAGTGAAGAGGGGGAAGGAAAGGTGCGTCCATCCAGCTGCCTCATTAACGAAGCCACAAGGTCTTGGCTTTCCTGCCTTAGCACTTAGCTTGCTTTGTTTTCAAAATGCGCCTCAATAGCCAGTTCCCACTCTAGCTTGGGGAGGTGTTTGAATTCTTGCCATTTCTAGGAAAGGAAATTGAAGTCAAAAGAACAAGACTCGGGGGACCGTTAGGTCGCTTTGTCCTGTCCAGGCCAGGGGAGAAAGAGCTCCTCCCGGCCTTGTGCCTGGCTCCGTCTGCCAGGCTTGCTTTCTCCGTTGCTCTGCTGACAGTGGAGAAGCGGGGTGGATCACCACAAAGGGAAGTGTTAACAGGTGCCCAGCAAACAAGGACAGAGGCCAACAGATCCACCCAAAGCAAGTGAGCTCTTTTTGTTGCTTATGGTGGCCTCGAGCTTGGATCTGTCAATTCTGAATCATCCATGGGAATCTGTGCAGATATCAGACTGTTATGACCCATAGGGTTTTTTGTTGACTGAATTTCAAAGGAGCTCACCAGATCTTTCGTCCTAGTTCATTATCATCTGGAAGTTCTATGGGACATTATACCAACATGAAAGGCTCCCTTGGCAGGTCCATGGATGCTGTGCATGAAGTGCCTCCGTCTTGGATCATGCAGGGTTTCCCGCATGAAATGTGGAAATTGTACTATTGGACCACACATGTCTTGGGGCTATTCTTGTTAGGTGTTCTTAGGTGCAATCAAATTGATTCGGACTCACAAGAACTCTATGTCCAAACGAACAAAACACTGCCTGGTTCTGGGCCCTGCTCACAATTGTTCATATGGTTGAGTCCACTGTCGCTGCCACAGTGTCCATCCATCTTGTTAAAGATCTTTCTTCTCTAGCTAACCAAGCTTGATGTCCTTCCCAGGGACTGGTCTCTCCTGACAACATATCCGGACCGCACACGACAAAGTCTCACTGTCCTTGATCTCTAAGGAACATCCCGGTTGTACGTCTTCCAAGACAGATCTGTTTGTTCTTTGGGTAGTCTGTGGGACTTTCAATATTCTTTGTCCCAGCATGATTCAAATGTACTGGTTCTTCTTCAGTCTTTCTCATTCACTGTCCAACTTTTACAGGCATATGAGGCAACTGAAAATACCAAAGCTTGGGTTCTTCGCACCTTAGTCTTCAAAGTAGCATCCTTGATTTTCAACCCTTTAAAGAGGTCTTGCGGAGTGGAATATGTCAGTTGCTCACTTGACGGGTACTTCCATGAAAGTTGACAATGGATCCAAGCGAGATGAACTTCACAGTCTCAATCTTTTCTCCCTTTGTTGTGATGTTACTCCTTCATCCAGTTGCTAGGATTTTGGTCTTCTTTATATTGCGTTGCACTCCACGTTGAAGGCTGTGGTCCTTGATCTTCACCAGCAAGTGTTTGCTCACTTTCAGCAAGCAAGGTTGTGTCACCTACATACTGCAGGTTGTTAATACACCTTCCTGCCATCCTTGTACAATACAGCTCTGCATACAGATTGAATAAATATGGTGAAAGGATAGTGTCCTGACACACACTTTTCCTGATCTTAAGCCATGCAGTATTCCCTTGTTCCGTTTGTACAACTGCCTCTTGATCCATGTACAAGTTCTGCAGGAGCACAACAAGGTGTTCTGCAATTCCCATTGTCTCAAGGCTATCCGTAGTTGGTTATGATCTGCACAGTCCAATGCCTTTGCATAGTCAATGAAACACAAATAATCACTGTTCTGGTGCTCTCTGCTCTCTGCCAAGATTCATCTGATGTCAGTAATGATGTCCCTTATTCCACATCCTCTTCTGAATCCAGCCTGAACCCTGTCAAGGTACTGCTGCAACCATTACCAGAAGATTTTCAGCAAAATTTACTTGCATGTGATGTCAATAATATTGACACTATATTATTGTCAATATTGACAATAATATTGACAATAATTTGAGCACTCTGTTGTGTCACCTTTCTTTGGACTGGACACAAATACGGATCTCTTCCAGTCAGTTGGTCAAGTAGTTGGCTTCTAAATTTGAGTGGTTCCAGTACTTCATCAACTTATTGAAACATTTCAATTGATATTTCATCAATTCTTGGCACCTTATTTTTGGCTAATGTCTATTTGTTGACCTCTAGAAGTGTCTCCCCAGTTAAGTCTGATGGGGTGCCTGACCCCAAAATCTGTCCTTGGCACTCCCTCATGACCTCCATGCTCTGCTCCCCCCACCCCCCTGCTCTGCTGCACACACTGAGTGTTTTGCCTCAGCGTGGTGGGGTCACACCAGGTGCAATCCCGACCCTGTGTCTCCAGTGTTGTCTCCATAGGGCCTTGGATCATCAAGGAACGTCGTGACTCATAGTGGGGCTAGCCATATGGTCCTCTCTGAGCATTGGCTGTTCTAATCGGGGATATCATCCCAGGAGGAACTGTGTTAAAGGGTCTCGGCACTAGGAAGGTTGAGAACCACTGCCACGGGGGCAGTTCTACGCTGTCCTGCAGGGTTGCCGTGAGTCAGAACGACAAGGTGATTCTAATACTCGACTCTGAGAACACCCTTTACAATCACAGTGTGCTTTCCCCATAGGCTGATCAGAGAGCACGTGTTGTTAGTTGCCATCGAATGGATGCTGACTCATGGAGGCCTTCAAGGAGGGCAACTCCAAAGAGTTTTTTAGCAGGTGACATCCCAGAAACAGATGGCTCGATCTGTCTTCCAGTGTGCCCATGGGTGGGTCCCATCTTTCAGGTCACCAGCCAAGCATGCTAATCAATTGCACCACCCAGGGACTCAGTGGCCAGCAGAGCAGATTTAAATGCCAATCTCTTTGACCCCAAAGCGCATGCTTTTCCCCCTGGCCTAGAGTCTGCCACGATAGAAGCCACACTAAGGCACAAAGAAAAAAGAAGGCTGGCTGTGCACTGGCACCTTAGCCAGAATGTGGAGTACATGAACATGCTCAGTGTAGGTTGCTGAAGACAAAATGGGTGCATAAGCTAATATGTTGAACACAGGTGTTGGTACCTGGCTACGAGAAGATAGAGCATCTGGGGTCTGAAAGGCTTGAAGTTAAACAAAGGGCCATCTAGCAGGGAAGCAAGAAAGCCTACATGGGAGCAGTACACCAGCGTATGTGATCATGAGGTGTTACTGGGATCAGGTATCAGGCATCAGAAGACCCCAAACAAACAACCATTTCAGGCAAACAATGGGGTTGGAGTGAAAACCCAAAGCCCATCTGTGGCCATTTGGACATCCCCTCACAGAAGGGTCACAAGGAAGAGACAAGTCAGCCAGGGTGCAGCATATTCCTGACAAAACACACAACATTCCTCTACTTCTCTAATGCTTGCCCCCACTCCTCCCCGCTCCCCATCATGACCCCAGTTCTACCTTACATATCTGGCTAGACTGGAGCATGTACACTAGTATAGAGAAGAGCTCTCAACACTTGGAATCCAGGACAGATAAACCCCTCAGGGGCAATGATGAGAATAGGGATACCATGAGGGTAGGGGGAAGGTGGGAGAAGAGGGAGAAAGGGGAAACCAATCGCAGTGATTGGTACCGATTCTAACCCCACCCCCCCCCCCCGCCGCCGCCGCCCAGGGGAGATGAACAACAGAAACAAGGAAAAGAGGCTTATGATATGCCAGAAGAATATAAATGATTATTTCTTATAATAACACTGTGAGGGAATAGGATTGTCCTCATTTTGGAAATGAAAGCACTGACATTCTGGAGGGGTTTGGTCACAATGACTGGCAATTC
>PVJH01032091.1:0-23041 GCA_004026705.1 Nesogale talazaci | reverse complement strand
TGGAGAGCTGCTGCTGGATTTGAACTGCCAAGCCAGTGGGCCGCAGTCCCGCACTCAACCACTAGCCACCGGGGCTCAGCCCTAGGCCCTATTTTCATAACTTATACACACTGCTATCTCCCTTCCCTGGCAATTTCTGTTGTTTGTCCCCTTCGAGGTGTGTGCGTGCATGTGCGTGTATGTGTTGTGTGCATCCATGTCAATTTTTAAAGAAATAATCTTATTTGCACCATAATTAAAGAAGTCTGATGAGTAACAATAAAAACAATTGCCAACACCAAAAATAACTCAACTGATTCACTTTACATGATTCTATCTGATAAAGTTCAGCAAACTTTTTGCTGAATGGGTACCAAAACTGTTGTTCCTTGATCAACTGCAGAGAACTGCAGTACTTTCAATGGAAATTTTAAGCACGGGGGATCGGATCCTGAAGTGCCTCGTTCTTAAGAAGAATGATAACAGGTAATGAGACATGGCCTAACTCGTATGATTCTGAAGATAAAGCACAATGAAAACAGGGCTACCAAGAGACAGAAGTGGTCCAGTCAGAACAAAAGCTGACTGGTCAAAACTAAAGGTCACAGAAACAGTATTTTTGGATGCCAAAGGCACTCTGATTGTTGATTTTTCTGGAGGGTCAGAGAACAGTAACATCTGTTTATTGAGTTTGTTTTGAAAACATTAGTCAAAGCTTTAGCAGAATAACATCTGGGAAAGCTTTATTAGAATTCCACCACAACGTTCTTTTCTCTCATCAAACAAAACAAATTTTTGAGAGTTTTGATAGGAAATCACAAGGCATTTATCTTACAGTTCTGAATTGACTCCTTCAAACTTTTTGATTTTTGATCATAAAAACCTTTTTCTTCAGCTAATAATAATAATAATAATAAAAGATTGCACTGACATGGTTAAATTCCTAGGACCCTCAGTTTTTCAGGGATGAGTTAAATACCGGGAATTATTACTTTCAAAAGTGCTTTGTCTTTGAGGGAAGTTTTAATTGCATTTTCTGAACAGTCTGAAGTTCCTTTAAATATTTTACCAGCTCAGCTGGTAAAAATGTAAACATCTTCAATGGCAAAAATAGATGAAAAGCAAGATGACAGGCAGTTAGCAAGAGCAGATGCCAGCTGCTTGAGATTGTCCCTCTGTGCTGTGACGACCTGTGTGCCCTGGCGGAGGAACGGGGCTCATGAGCAAGAAGAGAAAGTCTAGAGTTCAGCCAATGAGAGAAGGCTGACTGCACAGAGGATTTTACTTTCGATAAGGAGAAGGTAGAAAAATAAAATCCAATAAATCCCACTCTTACACAAGGAAAAAAGCCTTCCTCTAATCTTGGTGATCTTTGGGGGGGTAAGAAATAACCCCAAATTCCTAAATTATAAACTGTCCCTTCTTGGCGATTTACAGCCCTTACATGGCCAAACCCATTAATTAAAGTGGTCTTAGAATGATAGTAGCTCCTTAAAGACTCTCTGGCTCACTTCCATTACACTGTGCATGTTATCAGGGAGCCCTGAAGGGGTAGAGTGTAAGTGTTGCGCCGCCAATTTCTAAGTCAGCAGTTCAAACCCAACAGCTATTCTGAGAAAGATGAGGCTTTTCTGCTCCTATAAAGATTTATAGACTTGGAAATGATGTGCTGTCCTATAAGGTTGTAAGAGTCAGAGCTGACTGGATGGTAGTCACTATGTATGCTTTCTCAGTGTGTAGAATGTCTTGAAATTATTCCTCAAAGAATTTAGGGTGCCAATGAAATATTCTGCACGGTTCTGCAAACTTAAGCACATAAAGTCAAGTGTAAACTGTATGTGCCACCTTGGGACCTATGGTCCAAGGTAAGTCTAAAAAGTATTTTATGACAGGAAGGAAGGAAATGCTCAGACTATGGAGAAATGTTAAAAGGTCCTGGATCTAGCTGAAATAGCGTCTACTGCCCAAATTTGGCCATAAAAAATGAACAAAAGGGGGGGGAAATGAACAAAAAAACTAGAACTAATTGTAATATGTTTTAGAATATATTAATTCTATTAGTTCACAGTGATATGTAAACATAAAAATGAGGTAGGAGGGAGAGCACTGAGCCAATGCTAGAGAATCATTTTGAAGAGATTAATGAAAGAAATCACCATTTTGCAACAGATTTCATCATGAAGCATCAGTGGGTACTAAAGCCCTTAAGTAAAAGGTTGGTTACTAGTCATGTGGTCTCAAAGGATCATGTCATAAATATTAACTGCAAAGAAAAAAAATGCACCTTTAAAATCAAGAGATCTGGGGCTGAGCTCTGGTGGCGTAGTGGTTGTGCGCGGGACTGCGGCCCACTGGGACGGAGGTTCAATTCCAGCAGTGGGGCTGGGCCTCCTACTTCCACCACCAGAGAGCCGTGATACCCCCCCCCAAAAAAAAAAATCAAGAGATCTATTGTGCGCGGGACTGCAGCCCACTGGGATAGAGGTTCAATTCCAGCAGCAGCTCCACAGGAGCAAATGCTGGGCCTCCTACTCCCACCACCAGAGGGCAGTGATGCCCCAAAACAAAACAAAACAAAACAAAGAAAAAAACCCATATAAACAAAATTACGAGATCTGGTAGCCACTACCTTAATCAAACCTTAATCAAATTGACAATATGTACATTCTAAGGAATGCAATAAAAAGGACATCATTTATGTAGTATACTTGGCAAAATTTATAATCTGAATCCAAGCAATTATTGGGCAAATCTAGATTATGGGACTTTGCAGAAAGAAGTCAGTTTGGACCTTACAAAAACATATTATAAAAAGATAAAAAAAAACGACTGAGAACTAGTTCTAGATCAAAAGGAATTAAATACACGAAATAACAATGTGAGACGTGTGGTTCCTGACTGGGTCCTTGATTAGGAAAAAAGGCGACTTTGGGAGGACACAAGGAGTGATGCTTGATACGTATTATATGACAGGATTGTATACATGCCAAATCTTTTGGTGTGCATATATACGAAAATGTACATAATCTTTGCAAATATATACTAAAATATTTAGGAATGGGATTTCATGATGTCAGAAACTAACCTTTCAATGGTTCAGTGTATGTGTGAAGAAAGAGAGCAAAAAATGGGTAAGTATTTGGCTTTGCCTGGTTTTTGTGCTTATTCATGTCTCTGCATGTCTACCTTAGATAAGACTGGTGGGATAAACAATTTGGAGATGAAAAGAATGAGACTGATGGTTCCAGGGGGATATGGGAGAAGGGGAGGTGGGGGGAGGCGGGTATCAATCCAGGGACAAGGGAACAACAAGTGAAGTTAAATCAGTGGAGAGAAGGGCACAGGATGCTTAGGGGGCTTAAACAAGGGGAATGTAGCAGCAAAGAATTACTAAACCCGAATGAAGACCAAACATGATGGTGGGACAAGAGGAAAGTAAAAGGAAGTAGAGGAAAGAACCAGGAGGCATGAGACATTTATAGAGGTCTAAATACAGGAATGTACATATGTAAATATATTTATGTATTAACGAGAGGGGAACAGAACTAAGTACTCATATCTGTATGTTAAGAATTAAGGTTGTAGATGGACTTTGGGTCTGAGCTCAAGCACTTTCTCAACACAAAAATAATTTGTTTGACATTCTGTGAGGCTCGCCTTTCTGACATGATCACTGAAGATAAACTGGGTGCATAAGCAAATGTGAAGAAAACTGATGGTGCCAGGCTATTAAAAGATACAGTGTCAGGGGTGTTAAAGGCTTGAAGATAAATAAGCGACCATATAGCTCAGAAGCAACTAAGCCCACATGGATGAAGCACACCAGCCTGTGTGACTATCAGGTATCAAGGGGAGCAGGTATCAGGCATCTAAGATCCAGAACAAAATCATTCACAAAATCCAATGTGAATGAGAGGTGGGGCATGGAGTGGAGACTCAATACCCCATCAGTAGATAATTGAACATCCCCCTACAGAGGGTCACAGGGAAGAGATGAGCCATTTGGGGTTGAAGTATAGCATCAATAAAGCGCACAACTTTCCTCTAGTTCTTTGGTGCTTCCTTTCTCCCATTACAATGACCTTGATTCTACCTTATCAGTTGGATTAGACCAGAACATGCACACTGCTACAGATATCAGCCTACAACACAGGGAACCCAGGGTAGACAAACACCTCAGGGTCAATAATGAACGCAGAGTTGTCAGGAGAATTAGGGGAAGGTGATGGGGAGTATGGGAGAATCAATCAAAAGGATCAACCTAGAACCCCCTCCTAGGGTGCTGAAAAATGGGAAAATGCAAGAGGGGCGACGAAAGATGATATAAGATATGAAAATAATGATCTATAACTTATCAAGGGTTTATGAGCGAGGGTGGGTGGGGGAGGAGAGGAAAGAAATGGGGAGCTGATATCAGGGGCTCAAGTGGGAAGAGAATGCTTTGAAAATGGTGATGGCAGCATATGTGCAATGTGCTTGACACAATGGATGAATGTATGGATTGTGATAAGGGATGTAAGAGACCCCAATAAAAGTGTTCAGTTTTTTAAAAAAGCTAAGTAATAACAACTGGTGCTTCCAGTTATTTATATATAGTATACCCAGTATATTAAATCCAATGTACTTTACGTGTAACTTTTCTATAGACTTAAAATGTTTTAAAATGAAGTTGTAAAGGTAAGATAAAAATAATAAAAATACGGGCCGAGCCCCGGTGGCGTAGTGGTTGTGCGCGGGACTGCGGCCCACTGGGTTGGAGGTTCAAATCCAGCAGCAAGGCTGGGCCTCCTACTCCCACCACCAGAGGGCAGTGATGCCCCCCAAAACAAAACATAACAAAAAAATAATAAAAATAGTTCATTTAGGTCTAAACCCCGGTGGCGTAGTGGTTGAATGTGGGACTGCGACCCACTGGCTTGGTGGTTCAAATCCAGCAGCAGCTCTCCAGGAGCAAGGCTGGGCCTCCCACTCCCACCAGAGGGCAGTGATGCCCTCCTGCCAAAAAAAATAGTTCGTTTATAATGAACAGACTCAATAAATCATGAATCCACAATAAAATAAGATACAGATATAGAAAATAGAACAAGGAACTTCTTTATATGCTGATTTGGTATACGCTAATTCTTTTAAATAAAAAAAGCACTAACATGAATGGGGAGGTCATATTAAAGGGATCGAGTAGAAAGATAATGGTTTGAAAATGATGATGGCAACGTATGAACAAGTTCACTTGATATAATTGACTTATGGATTGTTATAATATCTGTAAGAGCCCCTGATAAAATGTTAAAAAAAAAAAAAAAGGAAACACAAAGCTATACACACAATATGCTGTTCACATTTAAAAAGTAAAGAAAAAAGAAAATGTTTTTATACTGGTTTTATATGGAACACTAATCAACCAAATAGTAAACCAATCCTGAAAATGACTAAGAGACAGGTGGGGCATTTTAGCTACACACACACACACACACACACACACACACACATTTTAAGTCATGTGAATACATTATCTACTTAATTTGAAATTTTGTAAAAAGGGAAAAGATTAGGAAATAGAGATGACGGCAACAATGGCTTGGCAGTGAACATAAGAGAAATTCCAAAGGGTTTTATATTTTTTAGGAATATTCATGCATGTTTGAAGTAGAAAGAGAAATGGCAAAGCAAGAGCCCTAAGCAGGAATCTAAGGGAAGGGTTCTGGAATTACCTGAAGGGAGAAACTGATAAGGCAACAAAGAAAGGGGATAATACTAAAGTTCGGTGGATAGTCTCTTTCTAAGATTATTAGTATTTTTTAAGAAGCACTATCAAACAGTTCAGTGTCCTCGACAGACTAAGATGCCTTTGTGGGGAATAACTTGGGTCATTTTTTTTTTGTTTTGTTTTGTTTTGTGGGCATCACTGCCTCTGGTGGTCGTGGGCACTACCCAGCCGCGGCTGGATTTGAACCGCCAAGCCTGCGGGCTGCAGTTTCGCACTCAACCACTTACGCCACCAGGGCTCAGCCCAGCTTGGGTTATTTTTAAGGTCTCTATTTAAAACCTCCATTCATGGAAACACGTACTTTTTGAAGTGCCCTTATTTCTTTTATAGTAAGGGTATTTCTGGCTCCAAGTACAAAAAATTACATGTACTGGTTATTCACTCACCTGGAGTAGGGCCTTCTAAAATTTCTTTTATCACCAGCCATGGTTCTTCCAATATCGGAATCACACTTGGTCTGTAAACTGTAAGTCCTGTTAAAAACAAAACAAAACAAAATGAGGTTTACCTGGAGATAAATAGCTGCTCAGGGTTTATTAGCAACTCTTACTATGAGGAAGGGCAGACCTCTACAAGAAATTAATGACTCATGCACGTAAGAGAATTGGGCGATTGTCCTTTACAATACAGGATAAAAATTTCCTGTTACTCAAGAAGATCATGGGGCTCATGGGGGGAGAATGCTTCACTCAGAGAAGTAGAGAATGAGCAAGGTACAACTTGCTTGCAGTGCCCTGAAGCTGTGGGCCAGCCTTCTCAATAATATTTCACTCATAAACCTTTCATTTATGAAAAAGGGTAAAAAATAATCGTGTGTGTCAGAATGGGAAGACAACGGGCATCCCTAGATCTCCTTCTAACTACTTCAGGGACATGATCTATTGTTTTAAGGGTTTTCTTGGCATACACTTCACACGTCATGCAATTTAATCATTCAGTCAGATTAAGAAGAGTTGTGCACTCATCACCGCCATCAACATCACAACATTTCATTCTCGTGCTCATCGTTGCTAGCTCATTTCTGCAGAAACTCCCTGCCGTGCACCTAGGTAATTCTTAATCCAGTTATTGTCACTATAAATTTACTTACTGACAAAATACAAACAGGAAGCAAACAAACAATGACAAAACAAAATAGAGAAAACCTGATTTCAATCGAAAAGCAAGCAGAAAATATTAAAAACTCAACTTTACAATGAATCAAAAGGGAGGTCAAATAATAAGGCGTCCTAGTGTAGCCTAACTACCTTTGCCACAAGCTATTTTACATTGCTCTCTGTAAAGGCTAGTCACATCCCTGGACTATAGTCACAGGGGATATACCAGAGGCTTAACGATGTGGGGACCTGAAAATGGCTTTTAGGCTTCTACTGTTAGCCATAGCCTTCTGCAAACTAGTCAACCCATTTTTAGCCGGAAAAACAAAGATATTCTGGGAGGAGTGCTGGGATTAAGATTGGGAGTAGACGATCCTTACCCAGAGAAACCATGTTCCAATAGTTCTGCAATGTCACTGTCTTGTACAATTCCTTCTGCACAGGACGCATTAGCTCCCAGTCCTCCTGGGTGATGTCCACAGCCACATCCGTGAAGGTCATTGATTGCTAAAACACCAAAGACCGTGTTTAAGGACAGTGGGACAAGGAACAGTGAAACAATGAGGGTATGTGTGGTACGGGGAATCGCAAAATCTTAGGCTTGAGTAGGACCTCAAAGATTATCTAGCCAATACCATCAATCACCCAAAGAATGAACAGTTCCACAATATTTATGAATGGCTCTGGCATGTCTTAGTGGGAAGGGATACTAATGGATACCAGAGTTGGAAAATAATATGAGTATTATAATTTTCAGTTGCATGATTGCATGCATTTTTTGGACTCTTTTGAAGGAGAAAGGGTTTTATACATAAACACAGGAACTGAAGGGGCTTACTTCTCTAGCATTGTCTTTTTTTTTTGGGGGGGGGCCCTCACTGCCCTCTGGTGGTTGTAGGAGCTACTCAGCGCTGCTCCTGAGAGCTGCCACTGGATTTGAACCACCAAGTCCGCGGGCCGCAGTCCCACACTCAACCACCTATGCCACCAGGGATCAGTCCCTCTAGTATTGTCTTAAGAATAAAATCATGTTATACTTTAAAATTGATTTAACATATGCTATATGAAACATAAAGATTTTACTTAAATAAGTTAAATTTTATTTCAGTCCGTCATTCTGAATTTTGATTCCTAAACTTACCATTGGTAGAAGCTATGCCACTAGCATTTCAAATATCACCACGGTCATCTATAGGTGCATAGGTTCAGTGAAGCTTTCAGATCCGGAGATCTACTTTTGAAAAACTGGCCAGTGAAAACCTTTTCCATAGCAGTACAACACAGCCTGCCAAAATGCTTTCTGGTTGGAAGGTACTCAAAATATGATTGAGAGTTTCTCCTTAAATTAGCGTCAACTTAGTGATGTGGATGGAAGAAAATTTTAAGATCTTCCTTTGTAGATGGAACAACTCAAGGTGAGAAGAAACCGCTGTAATTATCCATTAATCATTGGAATACGAAATGTACAGAGTATGAATCTAGGAAAATTGGAAGTTGTAAAAACTGAAATGGACCACATAAAGATCAATGTCCTAGGTAGTAGCGAGTTGAAATGGACTAGTATTAGTGACTCTGAGTCGCTGGGAAAGACAAAGAGGAATGCATCATACTCATTGTCAAAAGAACTCTTCAAGCTCTGCTCTGAAGCACAATGCTTCAGTAATAGGGTACTATCTATGTGCCTACAAGGAAGACCAGTTAATTCAACTATTATTCGAATTTACATACCAGTCATTAATGCCAAGGATGAACAAATTAGTGATTCTTACCAACTCCTGCAGTCTGAAATTGAACAAGCATGCCATCAAGATGCACTGATAATCACTGGTGATTGGAGTGAAAAAAATGGAAAGAAGAAAGATCAGCAGCTAGAAAATATGGCCCTGGCAACAGAAATGATGCTGGGAATTATGTGGCAAATTTTGCAAGACTAGCGACTTATTCATGGAAAATACCCTTTTTACCAAAAACATAAACAGTGAGTGACTATGTGGACCTCACCAGATGTAATTAACAGGAATCATGAACTTCAGATGATGGAGAAGCTAAGTTGTCCTCAGTTAAAACAAAGCCAGGTGCCAACTGTGGAAAAGACCATCAAATGCTCTTATGTGAGTTCAAGCTGAAGGTAAAGAAAAGGCAAACAATTCAATAACAGCCAAAGTATTAAGCATATTCCACCTGAATTTAAAGACCATCATAGGAACAAATTGGAAACATTAAACACTAGTGACTATATCAAACAAGTTATAGGATGACATCAAGGACATCATAAATGAAGGAAACAGAAGAAGGTCATTAAAAACAAAGGACAGGGGCCGAGCCCTGGTGGCAGAGCAGTTGTGTGCAGGATTGCAGACCACAGAGTTGGCGGTTCAAATTCAGCAGCAGCTCTCCAGGAGCAAGGTTGGCCCTCCTACTTCCATCAGGGAGCAGTGATGCACACACACACACACACACACACACACACAAAACAAAAACCAAACAAAAAAAACCAAAGGACAGAAAGAAAAGGCAAAATGGATGTCAGAAGAGACTCTGATACTTTTTGTTGTATGAAGAGCAGCTAAAGTGAAGGGAAGAAATTATGACGTAAATGCCAAACAGAAGAATTCAAAGGACATTTGGAGAAGATAAAGTGAAATATTAAATTAAAATAAACAAAGACCTGTGGTTAAAAAGCCAAAATAGAAGAACATGCTTGGTAATTTTCAAGCTGAAGAAACTGAAGAAAATTTTAAACCTTGAGTTGCAATAACAAAGGATTCTATGGTCAAAATACAAATAAGTGCATGAAGCATCAAAAAAAAATATAGAATATATAGTCACTGTACCAAAAAGATTTGGGTGACATACAGACATTTAATAAAGTAGGATATGAACAAGAACTGGAAATGTTGAAGGAAGAAATCCAATTGCAGTGAAGGTACAGTGAAAAACAAGATTCCAGAAATTGACAGAAAATCAATTGAATTATTTCAACTAATGAATACAGAACTGGAGAGGATCACTCTTCCATGCCAAGAAATTTGGAAGGCAGCTCGTCAGCCAACTGACTGGGAAACTATTTGTACCATTCCAAAGAAAGATGATTCAATAGAATGTGGAAATTATCAAGCAATAGCATTAATATCACAAGCAAGTAAAATATTACTGAACTATGTTGTTATGTCGTATAGTATTCATGGGGAACCTGCACACAGACCAAGCAGCAGCTGTTCTAAAAGAAAAGGAGCCCAGGGGCTGAGCCCCGGTGGCTTAAGTGGTTGAGTGCGGGACTGTGGCCCGCAGGCTTGGTGGTTCAAATCCAGCAATGACTCTCAGGAGCAGCGCTGGGTAGCTCCCACGACCACCAGAGGGCAGTGATAACAAACCCCCCCCCCCCCAAAAAAAAAAAAAAAAAAAAGAAAAGGAGTACAATGTTGTTCAAAATCAGGAAAAATGTGCATAAAGGCTGTATTATTCGATCTATGTTCTGGCAAGTAGTGTGAGGAGCAAGACTATATGGAGAAGAAAGTGGGATTAGGATTGAAGGTTTATTACCCCATATGCAAATCTGGCTTCCTCTAGGCCAATACCTGAAGCAATTACCGATGACTAAAGACTCAGCCTTCAGTACAGATTACATACGGAACATAAAGAAAACAACAATCCTCACATGTGGACTGAAAAACAGCAGACAAACAAGATAATTTGGTCAAGGATTTTATGTGGATCCTCAATCAATATCCATTGAAGGAGCAGACAAGGACTCAAAGGATTACATTGGGCAAATCTGCTAGGAAAAAAAAATTAAGTGATGAAAAGCAAGTATGTTTGGAAGACTAAGTTTTACTTGACTCAAGTCATAGAATTTTCAATTCTTTCATATACATGTGAAATCTGAACATGAATAGAGAAGACAAAAAATTTGATGGCACTGAACTATGATATTGGTGAAGAATATTAATTATATTATGGACCAAAGAACAATTAAATATCTTGGAAGAAGTACAGATGGAAATCTCTTTAGATGAGAAGATGATGAGATTTCATCTCATGTTATCAGGAAGGTTCATGCTTGGTGGAGGATCAGGGAAAAAGAAGACACCCAAGGAGTTGGATTGTCACAGTGGCTACAACAGGAGGTGCAGACTGATGGCTGTGAGAACTTCACAGTGTTTGCTTCCATTGTATATAGGGTTTCTAGGAATCAGAACTAACCTGACAGCACCTAGCAACAACATTGTTTACTACTGTCTATACTTGAGTATAAGCCAAGCAAATATCAGCTGAGACACCTAATTTTACCACAAAAACTGCATTAAAAATGTGCTCAGTTTATACACTCGTATATATGGCAATTGCTATTGTAATCTGGGTGTAATATTTAGTATATGTGCTGCCGAAGCGAGCACCTGGGTGTAATATTTATCTTACAATTTAAGAGGTAAGTTCTATTTTAAAGTTTGAATTTCTCAAGTTGAGTGGTTAAAGCAAATATTCCATGGCAGACACACTGAGTCAAACACAGTTCTATCTGACCATGGAAGTCAATACCTTCACCTTGTACTCTATTGCTGCTTTACAGGAAAAGAAAAGAGGGCATGTATGTTGAGAAGGCAATGGAAGCTCCTTTTCTATAGACTACATTACCTACCTTATGACATATCAAGGTGAGCAAACAAGAGAAATGAAGCTTAGGTACTAGATAAGGCTTTTGAAGCCATAGATGTTTTAGAGCTAGGAAATATCGTTATACATCAAGATTACATTTTAAAACCACAGAAAAAAACTCAAATCCACTTTGCTTACCAAGTCATTTAGCCATTCTGACTGGTAAGCAGTGGCTACATCTTCCTCTGGGGTCTCTTGGGAAAGGACAGAGTGCTGAGGATCTGGGGAAGACAAACAGACCATGATGGAGATGATTCCTGTTTTGATTAGCCTAGATTTCCTCAGCTTAGAAATCCTTTACCACATACAATGTATACTTCAAAAGATTTGTAAACAAATTCCATTATCTTTTAATTCCACAAACGTTTTGAAGTACTTCCTTACATATACTTTCTTAAACTAAGAACTCAGAAGAACTCCAAAACAGCACGGCAAAGAGCAGGAGAAAAAGGCAGTAACTCACCCCAGGACCACAATCCAGGCTTTAAAAAACAAGTTTGCCCTGAACGCTAATATATTTGCACCAAATTCACAAATTTCCACTAAATCCTTTATCAAAGATGCGTGCTTTCAGTAAATGAGGGGATGTTCTCGGGACTCTTGTCGACATCTCTGGAAGCATGCTATCAAAAAATCCAATTTGCGAAGTAAATGCTGGCAGAATGGTGCAAGCCTCTGCAGGCATACTTTCTGAAGGTACACACGGGGGTGAGTTGGTTGGGTCTGCTTATTCCTTTTATGAAACATTTAACTTTAAGTTTACATAACGTGTTTGGTATCAAGCTATCAGAGGGGGCCATCAAAGCAGGGTAGGGCTCTAATATATTAAAACCCTGCTCCCACTCACTCGCTGAAGGTCTTTCGTCCCCAATTTTTTTTATAGGGGATGCTCCCTGATGTGTTTGCCGTGTTCTCTGAACACCCAACAGTCCCAGCCCTTTTTGATGCTCAGCTCTCACCTTCCTCTTCTAGAAGCTGAGCCAAATCCTCCACGAGAGTAACCACTTCTTCAGTGCTCTCAGGGTACTGGGACTTCACCCAAGCCTTAACTTCCCCAGGCAGGATAGTCAGGAATTGTTCCAGCACCAGCTGCTCCAGGATCTGTTCCTTTGAATGAATCTCGGGTCTCAGCCACTTACGACAGAGCTCTCGGAGTTGAGTCAATGCCTTTCGGGGACCAGACTGCTCTGGATAAGGAAAATTCCTGAAATTCTGTCGACACGCCTCTGTGCCACGTGCGAATCTGGAAGCAATGACTTCCTTCTCAATATTGCGGGCTATACTCTGAGTCTTGTCTGGCTTCCACATCAGGAAGATCTGGGAGCGCACAGATTTGGTCATCCTCTTGCTTGGGGAGAACATGGCTGTGGGCAGGTAAATCAGTCTGGCGATAGCTTTTATTTCTTCAGTGGTGAGTCAACTGCTCGAAGTCTCATGCTAGAGACACCAAGAGATGAAACGGAGCGTGGCTGATTCGGGAGGCTGAACCGATCAAGGGAGAGGTAGAGGCCTTTGCCACAAATTCTGAGCCAGAACTTGTGGGGACCGTTAGGAGATCCTGAAACACAAGAAGGGACCATGAGTTTCAGAATTCCTGGCATTCTCTGTCGAAGGTACACATAGAAACAGACTTCCCAGAATTCACCTTAAACACACACATTCTTTACTTGGGTCTCATCCCCCAAAGATAAGTGCAGGCTGCAAGGAGGGGGTGGGAGGAACGCTGCCCTACAAGGGTAAATGATAACAGCAAAAACTTCTGGGATCATGAGCAAGACGCCAAAGACACGTCTAATTTGTTGAACCGGGTAAATACACTCAAGTACTTGAGTCTTTGATGTTACAGAGGCGGTAATGGCTGAACCAGCTCTCACCAAGAGGGCATATCTATTGTTTCTTGGCTGAAACTGGGAGAATTTCTTAATAAACTGTTCAGGGTCCCCACGGGAATCGGGCCGGGGTGGCGGGGACCACTGCCTTGCCATGCACGGGGGATGCCAGCGCAGTCCGGCTTTTCGCAAACCGCGGTGCCGGGGAAACCGGGCAGTTGGACCGGGAGGGAACTGGAAGTCCAAGAGGTGGGTGTGGTTGGAAGCCCTTCACTCGCGAGCCACTCGCCGACGGCAGGGGAGGGGGGGCGTCCTGGGTTTGGGGAAGGCTGTCCAAGGAGACCAGTCCTTCACCATCAGCCCGAACGCAGGAGTCCCCAAGCCCGGCGCGGGCGGGCCTGACGCGGGGGCCCGGCCGGGCGCCACCTGCTCCCCGGCCCCCGGAGCCCTCGCGGGTCACCGGGCAGTTGGGCAGGCGCGGCCGGGCCCGCACTTCGCCGGCCGTGGCTCAGGTGGAAGGCGGGGGGCAGTGGGAGCTCCGCGGCGCGTCGGGACTGGGCCCCCCGCGCGGCCTCCCTCGCCGCCGCCTCCTCGGCAGGCCGCGAGCGCCGGCGCCCGCGCGGGCCCCTCGGCTCTCGGGCCCCGGGCGCACGGGCAGGCGCCGCGCCGCGCCGCGCGGCTCGCCCTTACCTGCCGCGTGGATCCGGCGGACGAGCCGGCGGGCGCCCGGGAGGCCGGGCAACAATGGCGGCGGGTCGCGGGCCCCCGCGCGGCCGGCTCGGTGCGGAGCGGCACGGGCGCCCCGGGGCTCCCCGCCTGCGCCCCTAGAAAGCCCGAGCGTGCGGGCCCCCGAGCGGCGCGCTCCAGCCGGGTCCGGAGAAGCCCCGCCCGGCCCGACCGTGCCTCGGCTTCCCCGCTCGCTCGCCGCCGCCGCGCCACTGCGCATGTGCGCCCGGAGAGCGCGGCGCCGCGCCGTCAATCGGAAACCCAACTTCTGCCTTCCCCCTTCGCCCAGCCTCCGTTCTGGGACCCGTCTCCATGGCAACCTCCTCCTCCCATCACCGCGGCTTGCTGCGTGGCCTGAAAGGCAGTGGAGGGAACTTTAAAGTTTCTCTCCGCCCAGGCCGGTCTGGGGGCCGACCTGGAGCTCGGAGGTTGCAGGAGCTGCAGGAGGAGGGCGGCGAGGGGCCCGGATTCCCAAGCCAGGACCCGCGAGGAAACCGGATGCCCGCGCTCGGGAGGGAGGGTCCGCGGGGAGACGTGGGCCTGCGGGCAGCGACTCCTGCCACGCAAAAGTCAGTGTGGCTTTCCGCGAACTAGTGGAAAGCCCCGTCCTCGCACCCCCACCCCACTCCACCCCCGGCGGAGGGCTACTGCTCTTAAGGATTGCAACGCAATGAATGTGTAACCCCTGCACTGCCCGGGCACGGGGAGAAACCCAAAGCGCTGCGTTGACTTTTACTGTGCATAAATAAGCATACTGTGCATATGGGTGGTCATGAGGCATCAGTGGCATCAGGTATCAGGCATCAAAGACCCCAAACAAAAAATCCTCCCGACCACAATGATCGATGTACGGCCCCCTCCCAGAAAAGTGAGTGAAGGGAGATAGCAGTCGGTGTAGGGCATGGAAAAAATGACAAATTATCAAAGATCCATGGGCGAGGCGGGGAGAGGAGGGTAGAAAAAACAGATTTCAAGGACCTAATTAGTAAGAAAATGTTTTGAGAAAGATGATGGTAACATGTACAGATGTGCTTGACATAATGGATGTATGTGTGGATTATGAGAAGAGCTGTAAGAGCTACCAATTAAAAAAAACTACATAAACATATGCCATTGTTTTCGAACAGCCAGCCTAGTGAGGGGTTAACTAAGTCCACATGGAAGGCACACAGTAACCTGTGTGATCCAAGGATTGTAAATAACATAATCCAAATCTGAAGGAGGGAATGGAATGGGTTCAGAGCTTAACTTGTGAACACCTGCTTTACAGAAGGTCATGGATGACAAAGTCCACGCTTATTTGCAAGATCCACACAGAGATTAAACCTGAGAATCCCCTCGGACCACAGAACAAGGGTGTGAATAGCCTTACGATCATGCGGAGTGCCTTGGAAAGAGGATTACTACAGATGTAGTTAGGTTAAAATTTAACATCTTATCACTTTTTGGGGGGCCATCACTGCCTCTGGTGGTTGTGGGTGCTACCCAGTGCTCCGCCGCTGGATTTGAACCGCCAAGTCCCTCACTCAACCACTTACGCCACCGGGGCTCAGCCCAACATCTTATCATTTGATCTCATTTTGACCCATTTAAAATTTCTTCTAGTTTAAAAATTTTTGTACTTTCTTTCCCATTGAGGTTTTGCTCTGTTTTACTTTGATATTGTTGTTAAGTTTTGGTATATTTTTCTGTATAGGAAATAAAGGGTAGGTAAATCTATTGCAACCGTAACTGGATTAATGGTTTCATGAGGGTATGGCAGGGAACGTTGGGAGGAAGTGTATAGTTGATAACAATGAATACAAGAAAGGAGAAAATGTTCTAAAATTGATGTACAACTTCTTGATATGCTTGAACTATTGAATTATATGATATGTAGGTTATGTGCTAACTTAAAATGTAAAACTTAAAAACAAATAAATATGAAAATGTTAAAAAACGAGTTCTGATCCAAAATCTGATTGAGACTCTTAGATTGGAAAGACAAAAGAAAAAGAACAGTATCATGGAAACTGCTTTGACAAGAACCATGTGTATGTCATGCATGTGCACACGAGATTAAGCAATAGTATTGGTGTTTCTGTTGGTTACTGCTTTGCTCATAATTCTTAACGACTTTGAGACAACCAATTTCTTTAAATTTTTCTTAAGTTTTAATAATTTTATTGTGAGCTCTTACAGATATCATAACAATCCATATTCAATCACATCAAGCAGTATTGTACAGTTGTTACCACAATCAGTTTCAATACATTTTATTTCTTCTTGAATTCCTGGATATCATTTCCCCTTTATTCCCTCTCCCCCGCCCCCAGGAACCTTTATTATTTCCCCCCATAATAGTTTGGATTTTTTTGGCCATATATTACATGAGCCAATGTATCCATTCCCATACAATTTTGTTGTTTGATTCCATCAATGCTATCCCTCTTCTTCCCTTTCTTCCCATACCTCGAGAGGACCATTACTCCTGTTACTGTTTCTGAAGGGTTATCTAGCTTGGTTTTCATGTACTGAGTGATCTTTAATATACAAATGAACATACACAAGTCTAACATGATTAATGAAGTAAAACAAATAAGAACCATAAGAGTAAAGGAAGGAAATGTTAAATGTTAAAGAACCACAGGGGCACTCTGTGAGTCATCAGTGCTATACTGCACCCTGGGTTTTTCATCCCTTCTGTGTGCTCCTTCTGAGGACTGTCCAGTTATCTTGCAGGTGGGTTTTGGTTTTCCATTACATCCATGTCCCTTCACATTGATTTTGGGGACAACCAGTTTCTTATGCTTAAATACAAAGTGCCTTCAAGAAGTTCAAGGGAAAATTCTATTATCTCTCAGTTCAATTCTTCCATAAACTTTTGGCAGTCCCCTGTGTTTCATGAGTCAGGTATTTAGAACCATGGAGGTTACTCACCTATCTATTGCCATCCTGTTGATTTCAAGTCCTTGGAAGGACAGGGGATCGCTCTAGAGGATCGTAAGCTCTAGGAAAGCAGACCTTCACATCTTTGTCTTTCAGTTAGCAAATTCACTGTGTCTGTCCCCAGGGCTCCTTATGGCAGTTCCTTTATATTCCATCGGGTCTAGAATCTAAAGTCTCAATTGACTGGGACTGGGAGAGCCCACTTCCTCAGACTTGTTTGGAGGTTCTAGAAGTGGAGCGCAGCTACTCATATACCCTTGACCGAAGGACGGTCCTCCTTCTACCTCGGAAGGTCGTCCTCTTCAACCGAGCGTGCAGCTTCTGGAGGGACGCACGTGGAGCGGTGAGGGAGGAAGGGGACATCCGCCTAGCCAGTCAGATCAGCCGAATCAACCCTAGCGATCAATGGGATGACAGGTGTTGCAGCCAGAACACCCTCATGTCCGAGAGTCCACTTCTAAGATGGTTTCTTTAATCACATTATCTTGCACTTGACCTGAAATAGCTTAAGGATGAGCTCAGTTTGGACTTGACCAGAATGTCTAATGTGGCCTCTCTGACTCAGAACAGTTGGATTCCAACTATGGCAGCTCAGGGCTCTAATGGGAACTCCATTGCTGTTGGCTGACTATGACCTGGCCTTGGAAGTCACGTACCATCATTTCCACTATGTTCTCTTGGTCTGTTGAAGCAGTCACAAGCATGGTCAGATTTAAGTGGAGAGAGAGAGAGAGAGATGTAGACTACATCTCTTTACAGGGGTGGGAGTAGGGAAAGCGTATCAACGAGTTTTAAAGAACCACATCAGGCAAATTTGAACTAAGTTAGATAGTGTGATGATAATAAAACAATAATACTTAAAATATTTTAGTAAGGTTTACACAAAAACTTAGGTTTTCATTCAACAAGTTCTACGCAGATTGTTAAATGACATTGGTTCCAATCTTTGCCAAACGTTTTCATTCTTTCTGTTATGCCTCTGTTTTTATGGATCTATTTTCCCCTGCCCCTTTATATTCTCAGCTTTGTTTTTAAAGAATTTGTGGACTTTTTGTACACATATAGACACACACTGTACTTAGGGGTGATATTCTTTATTTTGTGAATCAATTTGTTATTGAGCTAAAAGGTGACCTTGGGATAGTTTTGGTTCAAGATTTAAAGATGAAGCCTGGACTTTTTAAGAATTTGAGTTATGTTCCTTATTTTACTGCCATTTTATCAGAATTCACTATTATGGCATTGACCAAAACAGTCCATAGTGGTAGCAGAGTGTGTTAGTTTGGGTTGACTAGAGAAACAAATTCATAGATATTCATATGTATAAGAAAGAGCTTTTTGTGTGTGTGTGGCATCACTGCCCTCCCTGGTGGGAGTAGGAAGCCCAGTCTTGCTCCTGGAGAGCTGCTGCTGGATTTGAACCATCAACCCTGTGGGCTGCAGTCCCACACACAACCACTATGCCACCAGGGCTCAGCCAAGAAAGAGCTTTATATACAAGAGCAATTGTACATTAATAAAAACATCCCAGCCCAGTCCAGATCAAGTCCATAAGTCTGATATTAGTCCACATGTGCAATACCAGTCTATAAATTCTCCAGACTCATGCAACACATGCAATGATGGCAAATTCAGGAAGATCACAGGCTCGTGGGCAGAAAGTCTTGTGGATCAGTGGTGGCAGCAGCATCTCAGTGCTGGCATGGGTCTCCATGTTGCTTCTGTGGCTTCCAGGGCTGTGGCTGCATCTGTGTAGCTCCATGTGGTTTGTCAACAGGAATGTTTTGCAAGGAGAGTGTGTGTCCTGCCTCCAAGGAGAAAGATAGGAGTGCCCAGGGTCCTCAGGAGAAGTTTATGTCCACACAGAGGTCTCATTGGTCATCACTGGATTGACAGGCTAGACTCCACCCCTTCCCTCAAGTTGACAGTGGCTTATGTAACTGCCACATTGGACCTGATGTAGTTTTTTTGAATTCTCAGGATAGATGAGACTGATTTGTTTCCATTTGAGTCTTTGATTTCCTTCTTATTCTTTTGTTCACAATGAGTAGAGATAAGTAGTTGTGTCTTAGATGGCTGCTTGCAAACTTTCGGCACCTCAGACTGTACTCATCAAACGACGATGTAGAAACATAACTTTAGAAAAAAGCTATATGTGTATTATGTCAGTTGATTGATATGTTCCACAAAACTATACTCCTAATTAATCCCTTCTAACACACAAAGAACCAATCCCACAATGTGTTCGATGTTGTCTAAGAAGTATTCATAACTATACCTCCTTTAACATGTATATATGTATGCACACACATATACCTGGATATATCAGTACAAGGGGGTTTCAAAAAGTTTGCGGAAAAATAGAATTATTAGATACTGGAATTTTTTCTGTGACTTTATGTAAACCACTCCCATATACACACATGAACATACCTATATACATGAGAGTACAGTGATATCTCAGTTGTCCAATTCATTCCAAATTTGTGTTTGAATACTGAAAAGTTCAAGAATTGAACATATTTTTCCCTATAAGAAATAATGGACTGTTAAAAAAAACACTGTAAAACCAAATAATTGGTTCCAATACCCCACAGTTACACTTATAAATTCACCATGGAGGCTTCTAGCCTTCTCTCAGATCACTGTCTCAGATATGCTATCACCACTGAGTCGTTTCTGATTTATCCAAGTTCACAGTAACTTCTCAACTTCTTTCAATGATCTGTGTTCTTTGTTTTGTGGTTAACAATTTCACCCTTTCCTTCATTAGCTGCTTTAATCAATTTCTTTCCCCAACATGTTGATCATGTCAACCTGGCCTTGTATTTCAGCAGCCAAATTAGATAAACGGTGACCTGACTCAATTTTCCAACAGTTTCCTTCTTTAACCCTATCATGGTGCTCACTGTTTTCTTCTTAGCTTTTCTGCAAGTATTACTAACTTTCTTTGGAGCCATAGCTATAATATTTTACATAAATGAAATGCAAAAATCCCAAAAACACAGTGGTGAGTGTTTTAATGCACATATCTGTTCCTGTCACTTCTACTTCTGAGTGGAATTGCTGGGTCATAAGGCAGTCTACCTCTAGGGACCACCATACAATTTTCCACAATGGCTATATGTTTTGCATTCACACCAGCAATGAGTTAGGGTTCTTTTGCCTTCACATCCCTTGCAACACTGGCTATTTTCTCTTCCTTCCTTCCTTCCTATTTTTCATTTTTCTTTTCCTCCTTCTTTCCTTTCTTCCTTTCTCTCATTCTTTCCTAACCATGTTGGGAAAACGCATCTCATTGCATTTAAACTTAAATTTCAAGGTGCCTGTTGGCCCTCTTTTCATTTGAGTATCCTCTTTAGGACACTCAACATATTTTTTTTGGGTGGGGGCATCACTGCCCTGGTGGGAGCAGGAAGCCCAGCCTTGCTCCTGGAGAGCTGCTGCTGGATTTGAACCGCCAACCCTGTGGGCCGCAGTCCTGCACACAACCACTATGCCACCGGGGCTCACCTCAACATATTTTTTTTTCTCTTTCCTTACCCTGATTTATTGGCAAATCTCCCAAATGCTCACAGTGATAAAGTTTACCCTAGTCAGTTGCTGGTCATGGATGCTTGTATTTAACTTTTTCATCCTTTTTTCAAAAGATGTAGTCAGTGTAATTTCTGTGTATTCCATCTGGAGAAGTCCTTGTGTATAGTTGCTTTTTGTGTTGCTGAAAAAGGTACTTTTTTTGGGGGGCATCACTGCCCTCTGGTGGTCGTGGGAGCTACCCAGCCCTGCTCCTGAGAGCCGCCGCTGGATTTGAACTGCCAAGCCTGTGGGCCGCAGTCCCACATTCAACCACTTACACCACCGGGGCTCAGCCCAAAAAAGGTACTTTCATGAGCAAGCCATTGGTCTTGCAAAATTATATAATGCGATCTGCAGCTGTCACCAAAATAATATTTTGCAACTACTATTCCTTGCCTTTGGTTTCCAGCTTTTGTATTCCAATAATTTTCAATGCATTTTGATCTTATCTTCAATCAATTTCAGGTTGAAGACATTGGTAGAATTTTTCATTTCTTCATCTCTAGCTTTATAGATTGATGCATAAATTTGAATAATAGTTGTATTAATTAGATTTCTTGAAGTCAGATACATATAATCTTATTCAGTCAACATTATACTTTAACAAAGTCCTTGCCTTTTGAGTGTGTTATTTATGGCATAGTAAACTATATAATTTTCTGGCTCAAAATGGCCAATACAAATCAATTCCAGCTCATTATTACCAAGGATATTGACCTTTATGTGTTTCATTTAATTAAAAAAAATCATTTTATTGAGAGCTCTTACAATGCTTATCAAAAGTGCCTACATCTTTTCCTCAGTTTTTGATTGGGTTGTCCTTTTGTTATCAACTTGGGTAGGCTACAGTTCCCCATTATTCAATCAAACACTAACACATACATTGCTCTCTCTGTCTCTCTCTCTGTGTACACACACACACACACACACACACACACACATTTGATCGATGTGAAGAAAGTTCATACCAGACCAAACTCACTGCCATCAAGTCAGTGCTTACTCATGGAGACTCCCTGTGGGTTTCTAAGACTGCAATTGTTCCTGGGTGAAAGCCTTGTCTTTCTTCTGTGAAGATGTTGGTGGTTTGAACTGCCAACCCTGTGGATTGCAGCCCAACGTGTAACCACTACACCAACAGGACTCCTTGAAAGTTCATAAGATAAATTTAATTAAGTAAGAGAAATTATCCTAGGTTATTTGGATGGACCAGACGCAATAAGTTTAAAGACCCTTAAAGCAGACCTAAAGGTTCCCTAAAAGAAGAAATTCTAAAAAAAAAAAAATAATTCTTTCCTGTGAACAAGCAGTGCCCACGAGTTCCAGCCTCTCCATCCTGTCAAGCTGGGCTAAGGGTTTGAATCTCACCTAGCCACACCCACCATCATGTAAGTCAATTCCTGTAACCACTCTCTTAATGTGTATACCCTACATTTCTGATTCTGAGGTTGAACACTGAGTGGTCCTGTTAGAGCAGTGGTTCTCAACTTTCCTAATGCTGCGACCCTTTAATACAGTCCCTTATGTTATGGTGACACACAACCATAAAATTATTTTTGTTGCCACTTCATAGCTGTAATTTTGCTACTGTTATGAATTGGATGGCCCTTGTGAAACAGTCATTCGAGCCCCAAAGGGACTGCGACCCACAGGTTGACAATCACTGGTCTAGAGAAACAAAACCAGCGACATATGTATAAGAAAGAGCTCTATATCAAGAAGCAATCTTATATGAAGAAGGTGCCATGACCCACTGCAATGTAAGTCCATGAATCTGATGCCAGCTGGAGTTCTCCTGGGACTGATATAGCTGCAGGCCAATGGCGCAGAAAAGCAAAGCTACGGGAAGATCACAGGATGGTGGGCGCACAGTCAGTGGATCCAAGGTCAATGCCAGCATGGTGGAGTCCAACAGCTCTAAGGAGTGGCCAACACACATGGATCTGCCCTCAGAGGCAGGCACAGTCTGAGCAAGCAGGAAGAGAAGCGCAGAGAGAGAAAGGGTATTTAGCGTATCTCTTATAGAAGGTCACATCTCCTGGAGGCATCACAGAGCCGTGACCTGCTTGATAGATTGAACTTTACCCCTACACAAGTGTAAGTTGACATAACATTTGACTCCCACAGTGATACAGGTAATAATATTTATATCTGGCAAGATGGCAAAGTCACAAAGGGAATAAAAGATGTTACATATTCCTAAGGAAAAATTTGACTGGATATATATCTATTATAACTTTATATTGATGGTAACAAGGCTTCAAAACATATCAAACAGATATAACTGACAGATATAACTGCAAGGAGCAAAACAGATCAGCAGAAGCTGAAAATTTTGATATACCCTGCAACCTGCAACATCTCTTAAGGGCAATCTTTACCGAGAGTTCCCTGAGAGATCAAATGAGGCCTCTGTTGCAACTGCACAGCATTAAACTTACTCTTCTACCCAAACTTTTTTTGTTTTGTTTTGGTTTTTTTTT
>PVJH01032090.1:0-23030 GCA_004026705.1 Nesogale talazaci | reverse complement strand
TGACTTCAGGTTAAGGTTTACTATACAGTGGCATGTCTTTGAGCACATATTAGCAGCACTGAAAGAACTTTGTAACATGATCTTGAGGCATACATAATTAATATGGCCCTTACAGCTTACACAGCTCCTCAGGTGGTATAATGCTGGACTCTATACACTTGTGACTACAGCCCAATTTTGAAAATCATTAATAGGCAGCGTTTTTATTGTTGCTTTTAGGTGCTGTCAGAGCATCCTATTCTGACTCAGAGCATCCTCCTGAAGAACAGAACAAAATAGTACCAGGTCCGGTGCTATCCTCACAATTGATCTCCTGCTTGAACCCATTGCTGTAGCTCCTACGGCAATCCATCCCATAGAAGGCCTTCAGTTTTTTCTCTGCCCCTCCACTTTATCAAGCATGATGTCTCTCTCCAGAGACTGACTTCTCCACATAACATGTTCAAAGTTGGTGAGACGAAGTCTTGCCATGGACAGAATTAAGGTGGGGCTAAGTCTGCACCTTGGAGAGGGATTAGACCAAACCACACCATTTTTTGAGGCCATCTTTCACACTATTTTAGTAGAGGACAGGTTTAAAGCACCATTCTTCATTTTCTTTGAGATATGGTGATTTAAAAGACATACCACACCTCCAACAAAGTCTTTCTTTAGTGTGTAAGCATCGTCAAGAACGTAGAAAAATTTGCTAAGTCATTTGGAGAGCACATCCAAGATCTGTTAGAAGTGACAGAGGCCAGTGAGACAAGATGCACTGTGACTCAGAAGGCATGCGCCAAAACTGGTGTATCTTCTCCTTCTTGGTCCTGAGACTATGAAATGTGAGACAGAGGACCACGTGAGATGACTGCTTGGCCCTTGGAGCATATGGCTAGTGGGCCACCTGGCTGACAGATGGATGATCAGAGATTGGCTGCTGGCCGAGGAGCAGTGTTGTTATAGACTAATGACTGTATCTTTACTGATCGCTTATTCTGACATGTGGTAACCTATTAAGATTTGTAATACACCCCTTTAAATGTATTATCTGTGAGTCTTGTGTAGCTTTTGCAATGAATTGACAAGCTGGAATATAAATAGAGTGCTGTGGGAGGAATGGTTGGTGTCAGAATTAAGAAGGATGGAATATGGAGGCATGAGAGAGTTCTCTCTCGTGACACAAGGCAAGTCATAAGAAGTCAGATACGGGTTCCTGCAAAGTTGTTTAGGACAATGCTCACTAAACAATTGTATCCTGAGCACTTATCACTTTGATTGCATAATGTTAACTTCCTGAATAAACTCTTTAATTATGATATCACCTGTGAGTTCTGCATGGTCATTCCAATGAATTCTAAAATCTCCAAAAAGGCAGTGATTATGAGACAGAACACACCTTCCAAGTTCAAATACCATGAGCCACGCGTGGTGGGCAGGTGTCAGTAGAGATTCCAGGATAAGACATACTAAGAAGAAAAAAGAGGCAGTGTACTTCTAAGAGATTATTCACTAAAAATCTTATGAGCCATTTTAGTTCACTAATGGACAACACCAGAACATTGTCTGATGTACCATATAAATCTGAGTATAAGCCGACCCAAATATCAGCCAAGGCAACTAATTGAACCACTGAAAATTTTATTTAAAATGTGATGAAAAACTCAGCAAGACATATATATGAGTATTGTGGCAATCATGTGCTTATGTTAATTTTATGATTGAAATATGGAGTGGAGTCTAGCCTGCTAATCTGGAGATAGCCATTGAGTAGCCAATGAGGCCTCTATGTGGTCATGGCTTTCTCCTGAGACTTCTGGGATATCTCCCGATATTTCCCTTGTGAAGATGAGAAGCTATCTTCCCCAGTTATGGGGAGTTAGTCTCAGAGGCAATGAGTCATGGAAAAGACAAGATGGCAGCATCTGAGAAGCTGGAGGAGCTGGTGGAGAGACCACAAGGCTTTGCCCTGATGGAGACAGACCTCTGAAGCTGAAGGGGAAAGCTATTGATGAGCCCTGAGCCCTGGAAGGGAAGAGCCATGGGGAGACCCCTGCCAGCGCCAGAATTCTGCACCCACTGACCTGTGATTTTGTGAGTCAGAAGGAGGCTTTATAGACTGATTTCGGGCATATGGGTTAATACCGGACTTATGACTTTGTACTGGACTGGTTTGGGATGCCTTCTTAGTGTCACATTCCTTTTGTATATAAACCCTTTCCTTATATCCATATGCATGTCTATGGAATTTGTTCCTCTAGTCTACCCAGAGTAAAACAAGTATGTACAGTAATCTCAGAAGATGAGCCCTTAGGTTGGAAGATATTAAAAATACAGCTGGAGTAAAACAACTTACTCAAATTAGAATCAACATTCATGGCCTGTATTGATCAAAGCTGTGAGGAACTTCATTTATTGATGGGTGGATTCAAAGTGAGAAGAAACAGCTGCAGATATTAAATAATTGGAACATTGGATATATGAAGAATATATCTATGGAAATTGGAAATCTTCAAAAATAAATACATAAAGAGCAATATCCTATGTATTAATGTGCATAATGTAGGCTGAAATGGACTGGTACTGACTATTTTTTTAATTAGATAATCATATGATTTTCTATGTCAAAAGTGACAAATAGAAGAGGAATGACATTAAATTCGCCATCAAAAAGAACATTTAGGATCTATCCTTAAGAATAATGTTTTCTAATATTCCATGTTTTCTACATGCCTTGAAGGAAGATAACATTAGTATGAAACAGACACATCAATTAGATCTAGCGGTGAAGAAATTAAAAAATTCTACCAATTTCATCAATTTGAATATGATCAAATATGAAATAAAGATGCATTGATAATTACTGGTCATTGAAATTAAAAGCTTGGTGATAAAGAGGAAAGGCAGTTACTTGGAAAATATGGCCCTGTTGATGGAATTAAAGCTGGATATTGAATGATAAAATTTAGCAAGACTACTGACATTTGGACTGCAAATACTTTTTTTGACATCATAGAGAATGACCATACACATGGATCTGACAGATGGAATAAATTGGAATCAAATTACTACAGTAGGACTGAGACCCGGTGGCATAAGTGGTTGAGTGCAGGACTGTGGCCCGCAGGCTTGGCGGTTCAAATCCAGTGGCGGTTCTCAGGAGCAGCGCTGGGTAGCGCCCACGTCCACCATAGGCAGTGATGCCCCCCCCCAAAACAAACAAACAAACAAAAACAAATTACTACAGTAGTAGAATGTGATAATGGAGAAGGGCTGAAACAACATCAGAGATCAATAGTGAGAAACTAAAAAAAAAATAATAAATCCAGTTTGTCCAAACCAATAATGAATCAATTCTTCTTCATATAACCCTGTTGTCCAGAATGAAATCACCTTTTGCTACAGACTGTAAATCACTACATGAGCAGAAAGCCTCTTTTTGGTCACAGAGAGTTGCCAGCCTTGCCACTAGTAGCCTAACCAGAGTTCACTAGACAAGAGACAAAAGAGGACTTTGTTTCTTTTTTTTTGGGGGGGGGGGGCATCAATGCTCTCCGGTGGTGGGAGTAGGAGGCCCAGCCCCACTGTTGGAATTGAACCTCCATCCCAGTAGGCCGCAGTTCCACGTACAACCACTACACCACTGGGGCTCAGTCCTGAGGACTTTGTTTCAATTAGATCTGAACTTATGGACTATTTCAAAAACAGATGTCATTCATTGATATTCATTATTTAAGACCAGAGGAGTTGTATGAAGACATTAGGAACATCATACATGAAGAAAAAAATGATCAATAAAAGACAGAAGAAAAGACCAAAGTGGACTGCAGAAGAAGTTATGAAAAGTGCTTGAAATTGACAAAGCAAACGGTAGTAAGAAGGAAACAAAATGACTGAATTTCTTTTTCAAAAGGAAGCTGCAGAAAAATAAGTGGTTATGAAGAAATAATAAAATATTTGAAATTAGCACACCCAAAGGTCAGAAAACACTCAGCATATATCCAGTTGAAATAACTGAAGAAAATGTCAGCCTTAAGTTACATTATTAAAGTGTTCTTTGGTTTCTTCGTTGAGAATTATGTTGGCTTACTTATATTTACTTGATTTTGAAAACACTTTTTCTTGTGGGTTAGGTAAAGGTTTACCCATCAGATTATAATTTTATATTCAATAGCTCATACATTTTCTCATGAGACTCATCCATTGCAATCCCTTCAATGTAATATCGCTTATCCCGCTTCATCTGTTTTCTATTTCCATGACTCCTCTTTTCCTAAGCCTCTGAACATTTACTTGTGAAAGTGCTCTTTCAATCATGAAAGCTTGGTTATTCTCACTTGGAGGTTAGTTCAGGTCCAGACCTAAAGAGTGGATGTCTCTAATTCAACCAGAAATCTTGGTCTTTTCAATGATTTCAATTTTGTTCTTTGTCTCTTCATTCTATCCAGAGCATTCTAAGTGGATATTTTTCAAAGGAGTTGACAGGGTATCTCTCAGGTTTTCTTGTCAGAGGATTGTGGAATTTCCTTGCTGGGTCCATTATTTAGTTCTTTGAGTTTCCATGAGTATGGTTTCCATGAGTATTTCCATTTGTTTCATTCTTCATTTATAGGAAAAGTCACTATTTGCATCTTAGATAGTTACTACAGAGCTTTTAAGACTTCAGTGGCTACTCACCAACTGAAGATGTATAACATTATCTTCATGAACTATGTCCTGCTAATTATACTTGGCACACTCCAAGACTACGGCTCAGACCTCCCAGTTCCAATGACTCATTTTGAAGGCATTGGTTATGTCTTGGAAGTATTCATAACTTTAACTCTTCTGTGTTCCATCATATTCATGGATATATTTTCAGGAAATGTCAATACACATATAAATATCTTCTGTCAAGCCTGCATATATTAATAGGCATCTCAGTGCCACTGAACTGAATCCAGCTCATAGTGACACTCGAGGGTAAAGTAGAATTGCCATGGTGAGTTTCTGAGACTAGAAATCTTAAAAAGATTAGAAAGTCTTATCTTTCTCCAATGAAGCGCTAAGTGGTTTCAAATTGCTGACCTTGTGAAGAGTCCAATTCATAATGCCTATGCCATTGGTGCCCCCCCCCCTTTTTGCATCCACTCCCATTTCTCTTGTATTTTATTGGCTTTTGCAAAGTTATCTGGTTATGTGGATCATGATTAAGTATGGATGACATTGTAAAAAATAATAATTCTAGACACTTCTTTGCTCTCCTGGTGAACCTGTACATAGAACATGAGGCACTTGTTCCAAAGAAACAAGGGCATATTTTACAGTTTAAATCAGGGAAAGTCTAATTCAGGGTTTAATCCTTTCATCATGAATATTCAATGTATTTGCTGGACAGGTGACATGAGGAACTGGACAGTGTGAAGAAAGCAATGTCATGAATTGAGGAAAGTTCGTTAACAACTGTGATATGCATATTTCACAGCCTTGCTAGTGAAAACAAAGAGCATTCGAAGCACTTGCTGATGACAATCAAGACTGCAGCTTCAGGATTAATTACAGCTCAGTTTATAGAAGATAATGGTTCTCACGACTGGAACAACAGACAACATAATGATGGAGAAAAGATTGAAAATTTTAAGAATTTCATTTATAATCACAATTAATGCTCATCAAAGAAGCAGTAAAAAAAAAACAAGTAATAGACTGCACTCTGGAAATCTGCTGCACAAGACCCCTAAAGTTATGAAGAACAAGGACGCCACTGTAAGGAGATATTTTGCTCTGACCCAAGAAAAGATCATTGCAATCTTCTCTATGCATGTTAAAACTGAATAATGTGGAAGGGAAAACACTGAATGAAATTCGAATCATTTAAATTATGGTATTGGTTAGTAACATTTACATCATCATGTGCTACCAGAAGAACCACTAAATCTATCTTTTACAATTCACAAGTAGACTGTTCATTAGAAGCATGGTGATTAGTCTCATATATATTGGAAGTGTTATCAGGGGGCATCACTCCCTAGTAAAATACAGCATGTTTTGTAAAGTAGTACTCAGAAAAAGAGTGTAGACCTTCACAGAGTTGGATTCACATAGTGACTGCAAAAATGGACTAAAACATGAGAATTTGGGACATAGTACTGAATGGACAGTGTCTCATTCTCTTGTGCATGGTGTACTGTAATTTGAAACAGATTTGAAAGCAATTAACACCAACACAGTAGAGCATACTTCTGTTGTAGGAGAGGATGAACTGCAGACAATCTTTCTCATGAATATGCACAGAATGAGGTATTAGCAAAAGTCCAGATCACAGGGTTCTAATCTATGACCAGGTAGAAGAAGAGGTGTATTCCTGTAGCAGACCACACAGAATCCTTGTTGTTAGGTGTCATTAGGTAGGCTCCAAGCCTTAGCGATACTATGTACATCAGAATGAAACCTTGCATGGTCCAGCACCATCTTCAAAATCATTCCCATGCCTGAGCCTGTAGATGCAGACACTGTGTCAATGCATCTTGTTAAGAGCCTTCTTCTGTTTGGCTGCCCCTCCACTTTACCAAATACAATGTCCTTCTCCAAGAACTTGTCTCTACTTGCATTATGTCCAGAGGATGTAAGAGGAAGTCTTGCCAGTGATACAAGAAGCTAAAGAACACTCTTGGCCATACTTCTTCCAATACCAATCAATTTGTCATTTGGAGTTCATGGTACTTTCGATATTCTTCTCCAGAACCGCATTCAAGTACATAAATTATTCTAAGGTCTTCTTTAGTCACTGTCCAACTTTCACTTACATATCATTTAATGAAGGATGCCATGACTTGAGTCAGGCAAAACTTACTCCCCCAAAGTACCATTCTTATACTTCAGTATTCTAAAGAGGTCTTATCAAGTAGATTTATCTAATGCAATACATCTTCTGATCTCTTCAGTGCTGCTTCCATGAGTATTGATTATTTATCCAAATAAGACACAATCCTTACAACTTCAAACTTTAGTCCATGTATCGTGATCTTAACCACTGTTCCATTTTTTGAGTGTTTTTATCTTCCTTACATTGAGTTGTAATTCACACTGTATGGTACAATACTTTATCTTCATCAGCAAAGGCTTCAAATATTCTTCACTTTCAGCAAGCAAGGTTGTGTCATCATACTGTGAATTGTTAATAAGCCTTCTTTCTATCCTGATTCCATATTTTTTTCATATAATCCATTTTCTCTGATCATTTGCTCAGCATATATAGATTGAACAATATAGTGTGAAGATACATCTAAGATACACAACTTTCCTCATTTTAAACTTTCCTTGCAGTTTTCCCTTGTACATTGGTCACAAAACTGCCTCGAGTTCCATGCACAAGTTCGACAGGAACATAATGAAGTGTTCTGGAATTTCAAGATTATCCAAAGTCTATTACGGCCCAGACAATCGAAAATGCCATTGAATAGTAGACATCATTCTTCTATTCTCTGCTTTGAGACAAGCACCATCTGATATGGTGATATCCATTGTTTTATGCCCTCTTCTGGATTATTTCCTGTCACTATCCTGTTCCTACTGTTGTCAGGTGATCTTCAATAAAAATCTTACTTATGTGCAATATCAATGATCTAATTTTGTTTTTGGAGTGGACACAAGTACAGATCTCTTCCAGTCAGCTGTCCTGATAGCAGTCTTCCAAATATCTTGGCATAGACAAATGAGTGCTTTCCTCCTGCGTGATATTCTTGATGTCATTCCATAATGCTCCTGGCATTCAGTCATTAGGGCTTCATGTATCAAATACATTCTGAAGATGATCTCTAAATTCAGGTATAACATACTCATGGTCATAGCCTGGCTCTCACAAATTTCAAAAATTGTCTTCAGCTTCAACTTGAACCTACATCTAAACAATTAAGGGCCTGCTCCTCTGGTGACTCTTGACCTTGCTTTGGTAGATGGGATTGATCATCTTCATTATTTCTTTCCACAAATGTAGTTTATTTGACTCTTTTGTTTTCTTTCAGTAAGGTTCATACATAAGAACCATTTATTTAGTGACCAATGGTACTTTCTATGAAGGTGTTAATCTTACAAATTTCTTTCATGTGATCACCAGCTGCATTTCTACTACAAAAGCGAGATTCCCCAACTATTGACATACTCTCCCTCTACTGAGCCTTATTCCTTATTTTCAATTCTCACATTTCAAATGCCAGTAACTACCAACTTATTGTAATTGCATGTTTTACAATTTTTAGACTGCAGTTGTTGGTAGGATACAATTTCTTCACATTGTCTATTCAATGGCTATGAATACTAACTGCCATTTTGTTTTACAAAACTTTTCTATTCTAAATTACAACATATTAGTGACAGCAATATGTGCAACTTGACAGAAATCTGTAAAAGTGTTTCTCCTTAAATTTCTTTAATTACTACTCAATTCTCATGAAAGTTATGGAGTTGGTTTCACCAATACTTCTATATTATAATTTAAATACCATAAAATTTAGTACACTTAGTACCCATAGAAACCAATGGGAATAAGAAAAATAATATACTAGCAGAGCATGCAGACCTAATTGTATAATTCAAAGCATGCTTGTAATTGTATAATAATGACATATCTAACCAGAGTTCATTACAAGTTCAAAAAGTAAAGTAACATAGTGTTTAAATATATTGGTACATGTACACAGGGCTTATGACATATTTTGTTTTCTAAGTAAAAGGATATTTTTATTAAAAATTACATAATTCTACTGAAACATTCTACAACAGATTTTATAGACAGTTCTGTCTGTGCCACCCCCTTTCTGACAGTACAATGCACAATTGTGTGCATTCTCTGTACTCCTTCAGTGACTTGACTAGTGGTGACATGAAGTTAGCTGTCTACTCAGGACGAGAGGACCCAAGAGTTTTATGCTTCATATCCTTCTCTGTTATTCAGCATATGCTCTTCTCAGGGTTGCTTTATGTACCATGGCATAACATATACTTATCTTTTAAGAAACTCTTTTGGGGCCATTTTTTTACAATAAAGACTACTAATTTAACAATAAGACTCCTTTATGAAATGACCTTTCAAATTCCTTGTCTATACTTCCCACTAATCATCATAAATCAAGCCTGAAAGTTTCTAAAGAGAATAAATTGAAACTATGATTGCAATCACAACTTATGTCTCTCCTTCAACTTCTCAAAAGCAGATTCCATATAATGCATCTGCACTTGTATAGTTGGAAAGTAATTGTTTTTTTGAAAGCAATTTATTAACATTTCAAGTAGAGGTGGTCCAATTTTGAGTTCATCAGTTTTAATCCCACAGAGCTTTTATTAAAACACACACTTGGTGCCTTAAATGTGTAAGTTTCCTTATGTGATATATTAAATGAGCTATTAAAATTAGTTTCATATCAGAGTGTGTCATTACAGGAGAATATATTTTTTACAATTTAAGTAAATTTGGAGTAATTGTGATGTATCTGGGTTATTCAGATAATAGCCATTTCTTTGATGTTGAGAATGCCTTTTTTCCTATCATTAAACTTGTATGAATAGAACCATGACTTGTGAATTGATTAACTCAAATGAGCAGTTTTTAAAACACTCACTCATAAAAGTAAAACTTATATTTTCCACTCATAAACTGCATAAAGTTCTGTTGAGAGTAGCAATTAGAAGTTTTTTATGACAAGACACATTATTTGCTAGGCAGGTCATTATTTTCCTTATATGAAAATACTAGGGAAATTGAATTAGTATATTATATGACTATGAGGTAAGAATAAAACTAGATGAAAGATAGAGGGTTGAACTTGAGAAATATTTTATCCAGAATATAGTAGATTCAGGAAAAATTTCCATATTACACTAGAGAACACACCTATATAAGTCCTTGAATATTAAATATGCCATTTTTTCTTGAACAATGACAGCTAGGCAGTAAGTAATTTTAATATATAAGATGTTTTGCTTGGCTCTTCTTTTTAATGCTCTATGCAGTCCACTAGTGTTGTGATTTGAAATCTGAGAATCTGTCAGACACATTACCCAAAATGCTGGAGTTTATAGTTGTTTTTTGGGGGTGTGGGGTGTGGTGGGGCAATGTTTCTATCCTTGAATGCACTGGGGAAAAGTTTTTGTCCTTTAGCTAAAGTATTACTTTAGAGGTCACATAAATTTAATGTAGTTAAGGTTTTTTAAGTTTAGAATATTATTGCCCCAAATTATCAGAAATAATATCTATTCATTATATAATGCCACAAACCTTGCTTCCTATGAACTGACAATTGAATTTGACTAAATATCTTATACAGTCTATGCCAACCAGATTCTCATTTTGAGTATTTTAGAATTCAGAAGTCTGGACCATGTGACTCTTGAACTATATAGGATATAAAGGTCATACCACGGTTTATGAGTCTACATGACAAACAATCTATAAACAAAGAATCAGAAAATTTAATGAAGCCATGCATAGAGGAGCACCTTTGGTAGAGGAAAATTCTCTACAGGCCAAAATTACTCAGTTCGTCTCGAGATTTATTGTACATCCCTGCCCACATTCCAAGAGCCTTCCTAACTTCTTAAATTCTTCAGAATATACAAGTATTTCTCTGTTTTCACTAGAGTCTGTTTCCATCATTGGTAACAAAGACATCTCACTAATAACACTATTCATCATTAGTGGGAAAATGAAAATGGAACAGAAAGCAATGTAAGTGATATCTATGGAAGAAATATAGTTAACTTTTATTTTGAATTGTTATGGTCCTTATAATTTTCAAATTCAACGGATCATTTACACCCGACTTTCCTTAAATTCTGGGTAATTCATTGCTTTTTGGCAGCCAAGTCCCTCCAACAATGATATTTAAAGCACTTTACAGTTCTAATATATAAAGTCATTTGCCTTATTTCATAGGCAAAATATTGAGGAATCATTTGAGAAGCAAAATAATAAGTCATATTTACATTTAATATGCTGTTATTATATTTGTACAGGTAAATCAAAGAATTCCTCTATATAAAGTCACTGGAAATACCCATCTTCGCTGTACTGCAACCTTGTCATTGATATCTTAATCATTTTGACAAAACTGTAAAAGTGCAAAGAACCATGTCAATTCTGTGTTGTATCTATTTACTGTGGGAAGTATAACATAAATAGATACTATTTTAGAATAATATCTAAAATCTTCATTCCTGCAGAGGAAAAATTAATATTTTTAAAATCACTCTGTTGGGGGCTCCTACAGCTATTATAACATTCCAATCATCAATTATATCAAGTGTATTTTTACAAATGTTGCCATCATCATTTCCAAAATATTTTCTACTTGTGTTAGTCTGGGTAGACTAGAGAAACAAATTCATAGACACTCATATGGGTATAAGGGTAAGGTTTATATACAAGAGGAATAGGACATTGAAAAAGCATCCCGACCAAGTCCAGTTCAAAGTCATAAGTCCGATATGAGCCCATATGCCCAATACCAGTCTTTTCCAACTCAAGAAGTCCCAGGCCAGTGGGTGCAGAATCCTGGAGCTGGCAGGGTTCTCCCCATGGCTCCTCACTTCCAGAGCTCAGGGTCTATCAAAAACATACAGTGGAGATAGAAGCAACTCAGCGCTGGCAGTGATTTCCATGTGGCTTCTCCAGCTTCAGAAGTCTGATTCCTTCAGAGTAAGGCTGTGTGGCTTCTCCTCTGGCTCCTTCAGCTCCTTGTATGCTGCCATCTTGTCTTGTCTGTAGTTTGTCATCTCAGAGACTGACTCCCAACAACTAGAAGGGGATGGCCTCTCATCTCCACTAGGGAAATACCATGATATTTCCCAGAAGTCTCAGGAGAAAGCCATGCCCACACAGAAGCCTCATTGGCTACTCAATGGCTATCTCCAGATTAGCAAGCTAGACTCTACCCCTATAGCTCAATCATGAAATTGACATAAGCACATGACCGCCACACTGCTTGAGCCTTTGGTATAAGTTCCTCTTTTTTTCCCTCCCCCTCTTACAACCTCCCACCTTCATGAATCTTTGTTCTACTATTATTATACTTATAACCTTATTATCTTATTATCTTATAATCTTATCTACTACTGTTATTTTATTTCATATCTGCAGTATAAATTTGTAAAGTGATCAAGTGTGATCAGAGGCAAATGAGTACTGAATTACAATAAAGCAAGCATTTATTGGGGAAGCACTTAGCTTGGGTGAGGTCCAATGATCCTCCACTGGGGTCAAGGGAGTCACGCCGGTCACTCTAGCCCAGGGTTACATAGCCAGTGTCTAGTGCCAGTTTATGGTAAGGTAATTGGGGATTGGAGGTTGAAGGCATGTTCAGGTCCTAATGGAGTGCTGGTGGCTTCTGGGTTCTGAGTAAATGAGAGCCAGGTGCAGAGCGGGTTGTGTGCAACACAGGCCATGTGTACAGTGGTTTGCAAGGCTGGGGAGAGGCTGCATCAACCAGATGTTGCATCCAAGCAGGTGGGGGAAGTCCAGTCCAAGGAAGTGGTAGAAGGTTAAGCCTAAATGACCACCGCAGGCTGGCCTAACATTCCCAACTCTTTGGTAAAAGGAACGACTCTTCTGGCTACTTCATGCTTTTTCAGGCAAAGTGGGGAGAACGGTTAAGTGTTGGGAATATCAGGCTTCTGCAGAAAGGGGTTGTAAGGTCGTAATGACATTTGATTAATGGCATTTTGAGAAACTTCTTGCATCCAGTTGTGAAAGAATTTGAGCAAACACAGCACTAGGAGTAACAGGACACTAATTGTTATTGCATAGTCATGGGACTATGCAGCTGTTGAGTGGGTTGAACCACCAACTTCTCTGTTGCAAACCTGGGCTTTGACCACTGATCTTTTCCCCTAATTCGCGCAGTCTGGTTATACTGGTTTCTACTAGTCCCGATTCATTATCATAGTAACAGCATTCTTCGTTCAAATACATACAAGTTCCCCCTTTGTTTGGCTGTTAAGAGATCTAAGGTTATCTGCTTTTGTAAGGCTACTTGGGCTGGGGATATTGTTTGGTGCTACAAAAGATTTAAAGGTAATGCAATGTCTTCAATGGCCTCTTGCAGCTTGGAGGACCAACTTTGTGAGGAGCTCAGAGAATAGACAGGGCTCCTGCCCCCATTCCCGAGCCAACCAGGGAAGAGGCTACTACTAGACACACAATGACAGGGAGAACATTGTCTGTTTTTGTCTGGTGGTGCCGTAGGAGGGATTTTGTATAGCAGTCATTTCAGCAACAGTATGCATCGTTATCTGGGGAACTAGAGTGAGGAGCTAGAGTGACCATCGTACACAAGTGGGATGGGGAAGAAGTGGAAAGCTTTTTTTGTCAGGGTGCCATTGAGCCAGAATAAAACTCCCAGGAGGGCATTGAGGGGAAGGGTAAAGTTACTTGCGGCATTGTTACAATCTTGTCCAGGGTCAGAGTAGCAAAAGGGCCATTTTTGCATAAGTGGGTTATGGAACAGGGGGACTCCAACCACTGGCGGAAAGGGGTTATCAGTATTGGTCCAATTGAAAGACTGTCAGAGAAGACCTATGAAGGGAAGCACAAAGGAAACAAGAGGAAAGGTAAATTATATTTGTATTTTTGAAAAGGGCTGCCCCTTCTTGAATAACTGTGAGCCAAGAGAAAGGCTTTCCTGCATAGGTTTGTCCCATAATTTGTTTTTGGAGTTTTTTTTCTCAGCTTGCTGGATTGACCACTTCTGGTCAGCAAGACCAGTATTTACCTAAGCCCAATATATGTATATAGGCTCACAAGGGTATGAGTTATGTGAATGTATATTTTTCCAGAAACACTAGTTTGCCAGCATGCGTTCCATGAATCAGGAATATTAATCCAGAAGGTACCAGTTTCATTACCTGTGAGATGAAATTTATGTTTCCACTTTCCTTCTGGAATCATTCCAATTTTGTGCATCACACAGGAATTCCAGGGATAATCACCATTTTTCTTTACCCACTGAGTGATACAACCACTAGATTTAACCTGATCATACAAGAAGCAAAGAAGAGGGTGGGGCCTCTGGAGGGGGCCCCCTGGAGGGGGTACAATGGAAATGTTGCATGGGCACTGTGACTATGGATTGACAGCATTTAGGCTGGCAGTATTTTTTGCCAATGATTTGCGTATGAGTTCCCAAGACATCGTTCCATGTTTTGATGATCACAAACTGCCATTGGTGGCTGGGCAAGGGATCCTAAGAACCTAGGGAAGTCAACACCTGGGGAGGAAAAAGAAAGAGCAAAGTGGAATATAACTCAACCCTAAACAGGCCTTTTGGTTGGTGGCCCATTCAGCTGGAGTGGTTGCCACAAGCACATAACAAGGGGGTGAAAATTAGAAAGGTAAAAATTCATGCTGAAATCATTTAGGAGTAGTTTCGGTCAAGTGGAGTGAACTTGGGCTGATGGGACTGGAAATCCACATCTCACCCATGGGATTAGGTTCCGGGGGGGGTGCGGGTGGGGGAGCCCAGGAATTTGACCACTGATGGAGTTGTCAGCGTCACTGTGTGGATCCCTTCCCACCATGGCTTGAGACCAGGCCCGGGCAAATGGGAAGGCTTTAACAGCATTTTATCATCTGGGGAGAAGCTGGGTACATGAGATCCATGGAGGATGTCCTAAGCTTCCAGTAGGTGCTAATCGGTGAAAGACCTAAGAAGCTTTCTGAGCAAAAACAAGGTGGGTAAATATGAGATCAGTGGACATTCAATGGCTGGTAAGGAGTAAGATAACATATATGGCCTTCCCGACATGAACTCAAGTGGGCTAAAACCTGCGGGTGTGCAGGGGGCTGCACATAGGCAGCTTAGAGCAATAGGCAGCAGTGTGGGCTAAAAGAAAGGTGGACTTCTAAAGAGAGTTTAGTGAGATGGATTTTTAAATGGCCATTGGCTTGTTCAACCTTACCAGATGACTGGGGTCGGTATGGAATATGAAGTCTCCAATTTATGTTGAGGGCAGTTGACACTTGCTGCACAAACTGTGAAATGAAGGCTGGGCCTTTGTCAGACTGGATGGAATGTGGAGTACTGAATCTGGGGATGATAGTAATAAGCAGACCATCTGATAGCACATGTGCTGTTTCCTTGCCAGTGGAGAATGCTTCAGTCCAACCTGAAAAAGGTATCTACAAAAGTTAAAACATATTTAGGATGCTTATGTTTTGGCATGTGGGTAAAAATCAACTTTCCAATCTTCTCCTGGCAGGTGTTCTATTAATTGGTGAAGATATTTTGGTGGCTGGATGTTGCCTTGCAAATTTGCAGCCACAGAGATGTGACAAGTTGAGTGAATCTTTTTGACCACTGCCCCGAGCCTTGCTGGGTCAATGAGGGGTTGCAAGAAAGGGAGCAAGACTTTCAGCCTAACATGCAAAGTATTGTGTACTTCCTTCAGAAAAGGGATTTTTTTTTTTTTGAGCAAGGGGCAAAACGAGTTTCTTGTGAAGCTACATCCATTCATCTGGGGTCACTGTTTCCCCTTTGGCTACATAGGTTGATTGTTCCTGCTCTGTATACTGAGACTGCCATTCAGTGAAGAGGGGTCCTTGTGGGGTCTCTTTAATTGCTGCGTATAAGGGCTTGGTTAGGATGGCGAAGTTGGGGATCCACAGTCAAAAATATCCCACAAAGCTTAAAAAGGAAAGTATTTGGTCTGCATTTTCTAGCTGAACCAAGGCATCGAGAGCCTGGACCCTGCATGTTGTGAGAGACTTTCCCTTGTGCGACAGGAAAATTTCAAGGTAGGTTACAGTTGGCCTGCACAGCTGAGTCTTGGTGCGGGAGACCTGATACCTTTTTACAACCAAAAAGTTTAACAAGGTTATGGTTTTCTAGCAATCAGCCAAAGTAGGGCTGCAAATAAGCAAAAAAAAATCTACATATCGAATTAACATGTTGGGACATTGATGAAACTGTGAGATCTTCAGCCAAAACTTGTCCAAAGATATGGGGAAGTCCTGAAACCACTGGGGGAGGACTCTCCAGATCAGCTGCTGAGTAAACTGGGAATGGGGATCGGGTAAAAAGTCAATAGGAGTCAGGGTATAAAAGGGATGGAAAACAATGCATCCTTCAATTATAGGATGTTGTAATACTTGGTGTTTTCAGGGATACCAGTAAGAATAATATATGGGTTAGGGACTACAGGGTTTATGGGAATAGCTACTGCATTGCTAAGTTGTAGGTGTTGGACGAATGTGTAGTAGACATTCAGTTTTTTAACAGGAACTATGGGCATGGTGCATGGGGAATTTATATGTACCAAGATGTCATGCTGTAAGAAGCATGTAGAATCCATTAGGGCAACATGTGCTAAAGGAAACTGCGGGCAGGAAGGAAAACCATCAGGGTTCTTTAGTTTGATGGTTGTAGGAGTATGGTGTGAGGCAATCATGGTTGTTGAAAGGTCCCATACCTGAGGATCAACCTGAGAGAGAAAATCCTCCTCAGGATTGGGAGCTTGTTGGGAGGGAAGGGGTTTAGCTGTTGAAGTTACTAGGGCTTCTGAGCTTCCAGTAAGAACAGCAGTTAGAAAGAGGGGAATGGAAAGGGGTACCTGAGGTGTTATGGAAATGGCGGTATTGAGGCTCCAGAAAATATCCCTGCCAAGGAGTGGAGCTGGACAGGAAGGGGCAATTTAAAAAGAGTGTGAAAAAGGGACGTTATTTAAAACACATGACAAAGGGGGAGTTCTAATTGGTGTAGAAGACGAACCATCAATTCGCATTAAAGGAGTGGTGGAGGGGGTAGTACATCCAGCATAAGAGGGGCGTACAAAGTAGGTAGCTCCTATGTCCAAAAGAAAAAGATGGGCTTACCGGCTACTTGAATTGTGACCTTGGCCAGTGTAAATGGGGCTTCCGAGTTCTGGCGCAGTCGGTTGTTAGCAAACCCCAACAGTTCACCAGGGGGACCGTCTTTCAGCTCCAGCTGACTCCAGGCGTGGAGACACCTGCGGGATATTTGCGAGCGCACCGTCAGACTTCCAATGCCCCAATTGGCAGCAGGTGGGTCACGGCCTGGTGGAGGTCTGGGGTTGGGACACAGGCGGGACCAGTATTCTACCTCCTTGTCACACTTAAAACGGCCTACTGGCGGAGCTGTGTCCCGTTTAGTGTGGAGGCACATTTCTTGTCCCGCCACTGCCAGCCTTAGGGCTGCCACTAGAGCTTGGGTTTGCAACGCCACCTTCTGTTGTAACCTGGACTGGCGGGCAGACTCAGCCACCTCTTCTCGGGTATTAAAGGCTTTAAATGCCATTTTAACCAAAACCTGTAATGGGGTTTGGGTTCCTTCCTCGGCCTTTCTTAACTTTCACTGTATGTCTGGGGTTTGGAAATAAAATGAGAAGCCAGTGCAGCAGCACCAGCTGGAGTCTTCGGGTATTTTGTATACTTTTGTATATTGGGTAAGAACTTCTTGGTGATGGGTTAAGGAAAAAGGCTGGGTTTTAGTCTCTCATCTGGGTAACCTCCTTTAATTTGTCAAAATTTACTACCTTATTAGAGGCTGTTTCCATGGCCTGGACCAGGCAGCGGAAAGCATGACCCGGCAATTGCTTCATCCCTGTCCCAGCTGATAGTCCCACCTAGGAACTGGGTGCCTATCCTACTTGGACAGTATTATGTACTAGGTGTGTCCGATCTGCATACTGCCTAGCAAACAAATAAACGCTCTTTCTTATCAATGGTCAGAGTGGAAGCTAAAGTTACATAAATGTCATGGCAAGTCAGGTCATAAGCCTGAGCCAAGTAATGGGATTCCTTAATAAAATTGCTGTAATTGGCAGAAAAAGAACCCAAGCATTATTCAGTTTGCAAAAGGTCTTGGAGGGAGAAGGGGATATGTACTCGGACCACACCCTCTGCCAACAGCTAACCTCCCTGAGGGGCATAAGGTGGGATCTGGTGTGGGTGGAGATGGGTGAAGAAGCGGGAGAGGAGGAGCTAGGGAGGGAGTGCTATCTGATGGTGGCTGTGTGATCAATGAGGGAGGAAGAGGAAGACCGGTTGAGGTAGGGGACTGGAGAGGCAAGGGCAATGCCAGATGTGTCTCTGTGACTAGCAGGATTAGCATAAGGAGGAGATCGTGGGGAAGTCCCAAAGTCTTGGGGATCTCAGTTAGAAACACAGAATGTTCCTCTTTGTTTATATCCTCACATGAAAGAATAGACCTCATTCCTGTGTGTCAATCCTCAAGGTCAGTGTTACTGCTTAAAGCAGCTCTTTTCCAGAGATGACTGTACGGCTGGCCTCAATTCAAGATGTGATGTTTTTTCCCTAGAGGACAGCACTGCGGAGGGAAGTCCTAAAGACACACCTTGTGGCCAGTCTGATGTGCACACCAGGGTCAAATCAAGAGGGGAGACAACAATCCAGTGATGGAAATGAAGCCATGACATCTGCAAAGTATCCTGATCATAGATTTCTGACTGGTGGTGGGGATGAGGCTGGGTGGGGGGAGTGAAGGGAGGGCGCAACATTAGGCACCCTATCTGGACTGGTTGGAGATTGCACACAAGGAGAACACTCTGAATGTCTAAAAGTATAGCTGGATTGAGGGGAACATTAGACTTCTCCATCCCTGACTGTAGGATTAGCAAGGGGGGCATTTAGAATGCTCACATTGCAGACACAAAGCCTGAAGCATAACAGTATATATGAATTGTGAGTTAAGTAGGCTCAAGAATATGAAGCTCCAAAAGAAAGAGGGACTTTTTTTTCATGTCTAACATGTCCTTCTCTCTATTTAACAGAGAGAAATTTATCTGTTCTATGGAGGAATATCTGTTAGTCTTGTGAAAAATCTGTTTGATGAATTGTTTCATTTTGTTGTTAATCTATACAAGATAGGCAGGATAAGCAACCTTACAGAGAAAGAGACAGGCCCAACAATTCTTGGGGGCCATGGGAGGGGAGGTAAGGGGAGGCAACAATGCTAGGTATGGGGGAACAAACTGTAGATGTTCTTAAATTGATGATAAGGAGAGTGTAACTTTTCTTGTTGAGTTTAACCAATCAAAATGTCTCAGAGAAAACACTAAGAAGTTAATGAGCATAAACATGATAGTGGTGTAGGAGGAAAGAAAAAGAAGAGGAAATAAAAAATAATAAATACACCCTTGTTTATATTGTTGCAAAGACAACAAGGAAGCAGATAAGCTATTTTTTTGAGAGTGTTAAAAACAAAATCCAACTTTATTTGTGTGCTTTAAAAACAAAACTTGTTGCAAGTCACCATGGAGCTACCCTCCCCCCTTCCATTACATTCTAATTTTGTCACCTTGATAGAGGCAAGCCATGACCCCAAAGGACAGGCTAGTCATGGTTGATGGATAACAAATACTGCGAATAAGTGATCCGCCACTTCAAGCACACAAAAACAAGGAACACATGTCCACGGATTGTGGGCCCGTCTTCTGAAGGACAATGAGCATTCACTACAGCTTATAATGCCAGCAAGGAAACATGCACCACAAAGAACATGAGGCCACAATCATGTGCAGGTTGAAGAACAAACTCAGTTTCAGGGCTGAGCGAGGACTCAGGCAGGAAGATGAGAAAACAGAAGGCGGTAGACTTTTGGGCTCTATTTAAAATCTTACTTCAACTTAAAAGTGTTTTGTTCTAATAATGTGCCGTTGTGTGATTCTCACCTTCCTGGCAGGATTGCTGAAGATAAATGGGTGGCTGGTTATTAAAAGATAGAGCGTTTGGGGTCTTAATGGTTTGTAGTTAAACAAGCAGCCATCGAGCCAGTAAGCAACTAAGTGCATATGAAAGAATCATACCAGCCTGTGTGATCATGAAGTGTCTATAGGAAGTGGTATATGATGTTCAGAAACAAGTAACCAATTCCATGTGAAAGGGGGGGGGGAGGATGGACGTAGATGTAGTGGAGACCCAAAACCGACCTGTAAGATAATTGGACAGGTTCTCTTAGAAGAGCCACATGAAAAAGATAGACAATCCAGGATGTGGTTCAGCACTGATGAACCACAAATCATGTTAGATGTTCATTTGTATATTTAAGATCTTGTGGGGGCTGAGCCCCAGTGGCGTAGTGGTTGTGCGCGGGACTGTGGCCCACTGGGATGGAGGTTCAATTCCAGCAGCGGCTCCACAGGAGCAAAGGATGGGCTTCCTATTCCTACTACCAGAGGACAATGATAAGCCCCAAAAATAAAGCAAAAGATCTTGTGGTAATTGAAACCCAAGATAGATAACCCTTAAGAAACAATAACAGGAACAATGGTTCCCTGAGAGAATAAGATAGTGTCAATTATGGAAGAGTGGAATAAGGAGCTGATAGTATTGATGACTGTATGATCCCACTTGATGGGATCAAACAACATAATTGTATGTGAATGGATATATTGAATCATGTAAGATATGGGAGAAAAATATATTATAGGAAAAATAAAGAAATAATGTGTTCCTGGGGGTAGGTTTGGGGATACAAGGGATAAAGGGAAGTTGATACTTACGAGTTCAATATGTAAGAAAATGTTTTGAAACGAATTGTGGTAGCAATTGTGTAATACTGCTTGATGTGATTGAACTATGGGTTCTTATGATATTTGCAAAATCTTCCAATAATATGATTAATATTTTTTTAAAAATAGAAAATATGAAAAACTAAAAATAATTTTTTAAAAATTTTATTGGGGGATCTTACAGCTACTACAACATTCAGTACATCATTTGTATCAAGCACATTAGGACACATGTTTCCACATACATTTCCCAACATTTTCCACTTGAGCCCTTGATACAAGGTCCTCTTAAAAAAAAAAAAACTAAAAAAAACCCCAAACCTCCCCTTTTTCCTCCCCCCCCTTTTTTTTAATGAATCATTTTATTGGGTGGTCCCTACAACTTCCATCACAATCCCTAACAACATCAGTTGTATGCAGCCCACTTTTACACACCCATTGCCATCAACACGCTCAAAACATTCTCCCTCTTCCAGGCCCCCATTATCAGCTCCCTATATTACCCTTCCTCGCCCCCTTCCCCTTGAACCCTTAGTAATTTACAAATCGTTTTTTTCATCCTGTAAACTGTACAATGTGTCCCAACACTCACTTCCCTGTTGTCCGTGCCCCAGAGGGGAGGCTACGTGTAGATCCCTGAAGTTGGTTCTCCCTTTCTATTCCTCCATCCCTCCACCCTTCTGGTAGTACCACTTCTATAACTAGTTCTGATTGATCATCTATCCTAACTTTCCCAGGTTTCCAACTTCACTGTATATCTCCTGGTCTAGCTGGATTTATGTGGTAGAATTGGGGTCATGATAGTGAGTGGGAGGCAGCATGGGAACTAGAGGAAGGTTGCATATTTCATAGATCCTACCCTGTATCTTAACTGACTCATCTCCTCCTCGTAACCCCTCTGCAAAAGGATGTCACCTCACCTATTGATGGGCTTTGGGTCCCCAATCTGTACTCCCCTTCATTAATAATAATATAACTTTAGCTCATTGATGCCTAACACTGGATCCCTTCATCACCTCATGATCACACAGGTTGGTGTGCTTCTTCCGTGTGGGCTTTATTGCTTCTGAGCTGAATGGCTGCTTGTTTACTCAAGCCTTTAAGTCCCCAGACGCTATATCTTTTGGTAGCCGGGCACCATCAGCTTTCTTCACCACATTTGCTTATGCACACATTTGTCCTCAGGGATCATATCAGGAAAGTGAGCATGCAAAGTTGTGCCTTTGAGTTCTTGAAGCCTGATATCTCATCCCTGTGATACCTCATGATTCCACATGCTAGTGTCTCCTTCCATGTGGGCTTTGTTGCTTCTGAGCTAGATGGCTGCTTATTTACTTTCAAGCCTTTAAGTCCCCAGACGCTCCAATTTTTGATAGCCGGGCACCATCAGCTTCTTTACCACCTTTGCTTATGCACACATTTGTCTTCAGTGATCATGTCGGAAAGGTGAGCATCTTGGAATGCCAATTTAATAGAACAAAGTGTTTTTGAACTGAGAAGATACTTGAGTGGAGGTCCAATGCCCATCTATTGTCCTACTACTAACCCTATAAGTATACACATTAATCTCTTTCCCCATCCTCACTTATAAATATATGCCCCTATGTACATACCTGTATTTGAACCTCTATAAATGTTCATTATCCCTCAGTTCCTTCCTCTATTTCCATTTGCTTCCCTCTTGTCCCACTATCATGCTCACTCTCCATTTGGGTTTCAGTATTTCTTCTCTGTTACATTAATTTTAATCAATCTCTATTGGCCTTCTCTCACCCACCTTGTCCCTGCATTTATATCAATTGTTATTCCTTTTCCTGGGCTGGTCGACATCACCACCTTACCCCCTCCTCCCCCTCTTCAATGTCCCCTACCCTGGAGCCATCAGACTTGTCATTTTCACCTCCAACCTCTTTGTCCAGTCTATCTTGTCTAGATAGGCCTGTAGAGGTAGCAATATGTACAAGAAAGGTCTCCTAAAATGGAGCAACTTAAGCAAATAAAACAATGATAGCAACAGTAAGAAACCCCCTCAATGTACTGTACAATATGTATCAGAATAATAAAAATAATAGCAATATAAGAACCTGTATAAAGTTCAAGGTCTTTTGTTGACCTCCTAGAGTGACCCCTGGTTGAGTTGGATGGGGTGCCAATACCCTGGCCCAAAGTATATCCTTGTCACTCCATCTGTGCCTCTACACTCTGCTGCACATTCTTAGTGCTTTTCATTGTTGTGGTTGTGTCCAACAGGGTATAATCTTGACCCCGCTTCTACTTCCTGGTCCCAATAGGCCTTGGGTCTGCGAGGGTAACCGTATTTCTTAATGGGGCTGGCCAGGCAGTCCTCTTTGTGCAGTAGCTGTTCTGAGTGGGATTATTGCCCTGAAGGCTCGGTGGGCCAGGATGCACGTCATTCTCTCTTCCTCCCCTTTCATTTGTTCTCATGTGCTCTGGTCAGGCTTATCTCACTCCCCAAGCTTCAGCTTCAGTGCTGACCTCCAAGGCAACTTCCTCTGGTAGAGAGGTGGCTGCCCCTA
>PVJH01032089.1:0-23038 GCA_004026705.1 Nesogale talazaci | reverse complement strand
CATTTATAAGATTGTGTAATTATAGGAAGAAAAAGAAAAAGCACAAATGGCTAAAGGATGTGCTATATGAAATGCCAACTGGAAAAGACTGCTAACTGACTGCTTCTTACTGATTACTCCTTTTGTTCAAATTCACTTAGTGAAAGGCGTATGCATCAGAGTAAATGGCAAATCCCAACAGAGTCGCCAAAAAAAAAAAGAATAAATGGCAAATCCTGCTGGTGCAAAGAGTAAAAAGTGGAATTAATGACCAATCACAACGACAGTTGTCTTATTAATGTCAAGATATAAGAATGAAGACTTGGGATGAGGACACAGGGAAATGAGTCAGCAAGACGCTGGCACAGTTAAGCCATTATCAACATTAGAGATTTCTGACTTTCAAAAACTTAAGTTTGTTGCACAGTACCTACAAGGGTGTTATTTATGAAGCTGTCCAATTTATACGTGGATGGCTAGTGTTTTGGACACAAAATATACAGGCCAGTAGATAATATAATTTTAATTAAAGCTGGGGGTATGCAGAGAAATACTGAATGGCACTCTCTCAGACCTGAGAAAAGGCAGTAACGTGAGTCATGAAGGCTGAAGAGACTGACATGGAAAACTGAGCAAATACAATGCATCTAGTGAATGCTCAAGTAGTTTGCTTTTATGCTTTCCTCTTTCAGTTTAATCTGCATCACTCTCACTTTGCATAAAAGTTATGTGGGAGAGAAGAGGAATGGAATTTTGCATCAACAAAAAAGTGCTCAGAAAATGTTAAGAAGAAGAAAAATATAAAGAAAAAAAAATTTATGAGGACTCTTTCTTGGGCCTAGATCTCATGTAGCAAATAATTCAGCACCACATTTACAGAAAGAAGAATCAGGTGCCCTTTCTTGTGACAAAGTACCAATTAAAACAAAATGAAAAACTGATTTATAACTCAACTCAGATTTTTACTTTCCTTGCCTGTCTGAGAGGAGCCCTGGTGATGTGGTGGGCTATACACTGGACTGCTCCAAGGTCAGCAGTTCAAAACTACTAGCATCTCTGAGGGAGAAAGATGAAACTTTCTGTTCCTGTAAAGATTTGTAGCTTCAAAAACCCAAAGGGACAGTTCTATGCTATTCTATGGGTCGCTATAAGTTGGAATCCACTTGATGGCAGTGAGTGTTTTTTGTTATTGTTTCCTCTCTGGGAGGTAGATTTAGGAGAAGCAATGAACGTGATGTTTGGTGAATGCAGGATCCAAAGAGTGTTAGTGTATCATGTTCAATTCAGGACTGAAATCAGAAAGGACTGAATATTATTTTATATGTGCAGTTCATTCAAAATGGAGAGAGGGGAAAACAGTGACTCAATAAAAGTCTAACCACCCACTTTTAAGAGCCTGGGGTATTTACTCCTCAAATTATAGCAGGGGCTGAGCCCCGGTGGCGTAGTGGTTGTGCGCGGGACTGCGGCCCACTGGGATGGAGGTTCAATTCCAGCTCACAGGAGCAAAGGTTGGGCCTCCTACTCCCACCACCTGAGGGCAGTGATGCCAAAAAAAAAAAATTATAGCAAAAGAGTTGACATAAATTCTTAGAGGGCTAATCTATAATGAAAATCCAGATGTGTTATAAATTCAGTAGTTCTACGAAAGAGGAAATTTCCAATCTAGGTCTAAAATCCTTTGAAAAAGTGACACTGTTCCCCGCCATGGGAAATCTAAGGTAGTAACTAAATTACAGTGAACACTTCCTACCAACAGATACCACAGAAGTACCCAGGTCTTTACCCAGATTCTCTTGTGAAGAGGAGGAGGTGGTAGGCAGTTACTGAGCCCATTACCTTAGCTCAGATTTAACCTCAGTCAAACAATAGCCTTAGGGCTGGGGTATTTCCCATTACCATTATCAACATTCTTATCATCCCCACAATCCGTTTTTATCAATTTGGTCAAAACTGGCAGCAGGTAACTTCAGCAAAGCAATCCTTCGGTTCTGAGTTCCTGGCCGTTGGAAGATGCATTCTTTGTCTTACATCCCTGTTTCCAAGACACTATCTACCACAGAGTTTGCAATGTCAAGAAACGTTTTGCTATTAAACAAATGTTACCATGTAAAATGTCCGAGTCATCTTCAACAAAATCAATGTCTCTCAAGTCCCATTCTGCGTAATTGTCAAACTCCTGTTGTGGGGGAAAAAAAACCCATCCCAAAACCATTAACTTTAATGATTTAGAATTCATGACTTGGAAGCTAACAGAAAATACACATGCAAATATTTGTTTAAAAACATTGAGTGGTTAAATGGCAGGAAATGTAGACCAGAATTCCAAATTCTCATGAACTGTGGACTTTTTGGAGCCATGGATAGAGGGTAGATGAGCCCCTGAAACTATTACCCCGAAATAATCTTTAAACCTTAAGCCAAAAAATATCTCGAGCTTAGTGAAGAATGTTGACAGATGTGGCCTCCTGCTCCCCTCAAGAGGTACAGCCTTGGGAACCCACAGGGCAGTTCTGTCCTGTCCTAAAGGGCCTCAGTGAGTCAGAATCAACTGATAGCAGTGAGTTTATTTTTCTCTCTGCCTTGAACATTATGTTCTTTAAAAAACTATTCACATGGGATCCAATTTCAATTAAACAGCAAATCTAAAGATTGGATTGGAAACTTAGGGACAATGGGGGAGGTACAACTTAGAAAAAAAACGGAAGATAAAAAAGGTCATGCAAAGTAAAGCACTTATTCACGTAAACACTGTTGGTTAGTGTATGTCTTCTCAACAACAACAAACAAAACAAATTATTAAAAAAAATGAATGGAGTAGAAGGCCATTATATATCTACAGGTAATATACAAAGTCACAAGAAAATGTGAGAATTGGGCTGAGCCCCGGTGGCGTAGTGGTTGTGCGCGGGACTGCAGCCCACTGGGACGGAGGTTCAATTCCAGCAGGGGGGCTGGGCCTCCTACTCCCACCACCGGAGAGCAGTGATGCAAAAAAAAAGAAAAAAAGAAAATGTGAGAATTGTTGAGGCAGTAAAGAAAAGAAAGCAGAATAGTTATGAGTTCAAAGATAAAAGTCAGACCCAAAATTGTTCTAAAAAATTAAAAGTAGTCTGCACGTTCCTATGAAAACCTAACTTTGACCAGACTTTCAAGTATTGATATAAGAAAGGTTGTCTGCGTTTGTTCATCTTTTACTACCCTGTGAAGCCTCTATTTATTCAAAACTACTGATCATGTAGCTCAGGGGGTAGATCTGTCCATCTCGTATTCAGTGAGTACAATTCGTGGGAAGTGGTATCTGTGGAGCAGTTCTGCAATGGCATCTGCCAGGAATAAAATAGGTATTTGTTGGCAATACTGTTTGTAGTACACTAATTGCCAAGATACTTTCAAGAGCATGCTAGCTGTGGAAAAAAGAGACTTGAAAGTTATTCACAAGGTTTTAATTCCACTGCCTGATGAGGGACATATCATTTTTATAAACATTCACCCTTCCCTGTATATGAGGATACACTGCAGGGGATAGCAAACTATGACCCATGAGCCAATTACAACCCACCATTTGTTCTGGTAAATAAAGTCTTACTAGAAAACATGTACACTCATTTGTTTATGTACTGTATGACCGCTTTTGTACCTTAATGGCAAAGTTTGGTCATAACAGACATTGGAAGGCCTGCAAAACCTAAAATATTTTCCCTCTGGTCTTATCAAGAAAGTCTGCCAACCCCTGATGCAATACAAGAGTCTGGAAACTCCCGGGTGTGAAAGGAGATGAGGCTGCAGGTTCCTCACCACTGAAGACAAGGGAGCCAACACAAGTGTCACTTGTGAAATGGTGTTGGTGGGAAAAATGTTTACTGTTCACATATACAATGTTTACAAAAGAGAAAAGGCCGTCAAACAGATGGGAATGTGGTTATATAAGGCCCTACAAATTATACTGCCGTGAACATCTCTTTTCAGTGTTATGGTGCCTGTGAGCGAAAAAAAGAAGCCTCATCACAAACAAAGAGCTTGTGTTCATGCTAAACAAGCAGTTCCTACCTCAATGAAGTCTGCTCGAGCTGGCATGTATCCTGCCATGTCCTGAGAAAGCAGGGAGTCAAAGGAAGGCCGGGGAGGGTCATCTGCAGCTAGAAGAATTTAGAATTTGTCTTAGCCATTTAATAAAATATTACTATGAAAATGACAGAGAGAAAGGCAGTGAGAAGTATTGCGGTTTCGAGAGAGAGTTTCCCAACTTTTTATTGTGATTGGGTGAAAGCTTACAGAACAAATTGGTTTTCTATGAACAATTCATGTACATTTGTTTTGTAGTATTGACAGCAACCCCCACAATGTAATACACCCCTTGTACTTCCTCCTGGTGTTTACCATTTCCACTCACTCTTCTTTCCTCTCTCCTGCCTTCTGAGCTCTCCCTCTTGGCAAATTACCAATTGCCCCTTTGATCTATGGCTGGCTGTTCTTCGGAGAGTGAACCTCCCTGGTGGTGGTGTTTCGTTCACATTAAGGTCTACTGTTCATTTTCAGGCTTGGTGAGTGACGACAGGTCACAGTCTTGAGGCAGACTGATTTCTTTAAAAAAAAAAAAAAGCAGCAGCTGCTAAGACTTAAGTAATCCCTTAAATAGTGACATTCCTCTGATTTTTAGTTTCTTCACATGAAAGGCGTGAGGTCTGGTGGTATAACAGGTAAGTAGGCAGCTACAAGTAACAAGGTTGGTCATTTGACCCCATCCAGCACCTGCACAGCAGAAAGACCTGGCGCTATGCTTCCATTGAAGCCACCACCAAGAGAACCCTACACCCTACACCGGGTGGGTCTTTGGGAGTCAGAATCTATTCTATAACAGAGCGATAACAACATGAAAAGTAGGTCAGGTCCTTTTCTTTAAACATTACAAAGTATTTTCCTTGTCTTCTTCGTTGGATTTGCCCCCTTAGGGCCCATTCAACTTATATTCAACTAGGAAGCTATAAACACTGAGTTCCTGCTCTAGTATCCATTATTACAAGAGCCTCTGAAAATACTATAATGAAATGTGCTAAGAACTGAAGTTAGAAAACCAAAAAAGGAAGAACACACTCAACATATCTCAAGCTGGAAGAATTGTAAGAAGAAAAAAAAAATCAGGCCCCAAATTATAATACTGAAGGAGTTTATGGACAAAATATCAAATGGTGCAGGATGCATCAAAAGACAATGGAAGAAATACACAACAGTCCCTGTGATTTAATCATCTAAGAGATAGCATATGAGCAATAATTAATGATACTGAAGGAAAAAGTCAAAGGTGCACTGAAGAATTAACAAGACTCAAGGCTCTAGGAATTGGCGCCATACCCATCAAAGTGTTTCAACAAGCTGATGGAAACACTGGAAGTGCTCACTCATCTATGCTAAGAACTTGGAAGACAGCCAACTGGAGAAGACCCACATTTCTGATGATTCCAAAGAAAAGTGGTCCAACGGATTATGCAAATTATCAAATAATATCATTGTTACATATGAAAGTAAAATTTTGCTGAAGATAATTCAACATGATTGTAGCAGTACATTGACAGGGCACTGCCACAAATTCAAGCTGAATTCAGAAAAAGATATGGCACAAAGGATATTAATGTCAATGTTAGTTGGAACTTGGCTGAAAACAGAGAATACCAGCAAGAGGTTTACTTGTGTTTTGCTGACTAAACAAAGGCATTCAATTGTGTGGATCATAAACTATAGATAACTAGAATAGGTATTCCAGAACACTTCATTGTGCTGCTCTAGAACCTGTACATGTATCAAGAAGCAGTTGTTTGAACAAAGGAAATATGAATGGTTTAAAATCGGGAAAAGCATGTGTATGCTAAGCAAATAATCCAAGAAGCTGGACTTTATAATGAACATGGTATCAGGACTGGAGAAAGGCTTATAAACCACCTGTGACATGCAGATGGCACAACTTTGCTTGATGAACACAAGGAAGACTTGATGGAGATCAAGGACTACAGCCTCCAGTATGTATTACTCATTTGTAAAGGAAAACAAAATCTTCACAAGTGGATCAATGGAGAACATAAGATGAACTGAGAAAATATGGCAATGGTCATCTTGCATTGGCCTACCACCTTGCATTAGTCTCAATGCTCAGAGAAGCAGCAGTCAAGAAATAAAATGCTGTATTGCAGTGGGAAAATCTGCTGCACAAGACCTCTTTTGCTGAAGAGCAAGGGTATCACTTTAAAGACTAAGGTTCACCTGACCCAAGCCATGGTTTTTAATCGCCTCATATGAAAGTTGGACAATGAATAACAAAGACAGCACAAGAATTGATGCATCTGAATTATGGTATTAGCAATGAATATGCAAGTGGGACTGCCAGAAGAACACGCAAGTCTGTCTTAGAAGAAATACAGTCAAAATGCTCCTTCGAAGCAAGAAGGGCAAGACTTCATCTCATGTACTTTAGCTATATTAGCAAGAGACATAAGTCGCTGGAAAAGGACAATGCTTGGTGAGGCAGTGGTCAGTGAAATAGAGGCAGGTTGTGAAAGAGGTGACTGACAATGGACTTGAACATAAAGACTATAAGGCTGGAGTAGGACTGGGAAGATTCCATTCTGTTCTGTTAAGGCTCCCAAAAGTGAAACCGACTCCATGGCACCTAGCAAGAACATACACATGATCTTGCCCAAAGGATGTAACTCTTAGAACCTTATATATAAAATGAGAACATTTCTCTGTCTCAGTGGATTGCTCTGAGAAACACAGGATCTACTAGCTGTGGATACAAAGTGCACACTGTGCTAGCAGGAAGCCTGAAGTTAGTCAGTTATAAAACTGTTTCTAACAACCATGTGAAAAGGGAGGATGGAGAAGGAAACATTCATTTGTCATTATTTATGCTCTGGAGGTCACTCAGAAAAGATATCCATTTATAATTTATCATACTTTTTATATTTTCTGAAAAGTCTTATGGGTCTCTTAGCCACCTGAAATTAGGAGGAAAAAAAGTTTATCCACAATGGATGAATGTATAGATTGTTATGAGATGTAAGAGTCCCCAATAAAAGGATTTAATAAATAAATGGGAGGGGGGCGGAGTTCATCATCACAGCCACTACTACGTCAATAACAGTAATAGATTACTTCTTGGATTGAACACTGCGATGATTGATAATAATTAATAAACATGCTCAAGTAACTAATAAAGAGTTCTAGTGGTGCAGTGGACAGAGCACTGAATTGCTAATCATGAGAACTTTGGTTCAACCTCACAAGCCATTCCATGGGAGTAAGATGCAGATGACTGCTCCCAGAAAGACTTAAAGTCTACGAAATCCAAAGAAACAGTTCTACTCTGTCCTACTGGATAGCTGTAATGGAACCTTTTTGATGGCAGTGGGTTAAGTTTGTAACTAATTCCTATGATCACAAAGAGATTGCAGAAAGGCTCATACTTATAACAGCATGAGAAGACTGGCCCTTTTTGGACATCTCATCTTGCAGAAGCAAGCAGTAAAGTTAACTGATAGCTTAGCAATAGCTCCAGGCACCCTCATCAGTATAGAACCATGCCTGCACATTATGAATCTGACTCTCAATAACTGCTACGTTAACTTTTTTTATCTTCCATAAACTCTACTTGTCCAAGACAGCAAACCCCGGTCTGCTACTGAAACAGAGCCTCTGGGTGAACTGTGTACCACCTACCCACACAGGGAAACACTTACAGTGGAATGGAATGGCTGTATCAGCAGTTTTTGCCTCCTCTGCTTGCTTCAGGTTCAACAAGGTGGATGCAAACAGAGGGTTATTAATGAAGTGCTTCATATAATGCTTCTCACATTCTTCTTTGGTCTTGGTACACATCTGATTGGCTACATCCTGCCTAGAGAAGGAGTGTGGGAAAATAAAGAAGGACACAGTACTTTCTTTCTTTCTTTTTTTTTTGGCATCACTGCTCTCTGATGGTAGGAGTAGGAGGCCCAGCCCCACTGCTGGAATTGAACCTCCGTCCCAGTGGGCTGCAGTCCCGTGCACAACCACTACGCCACCGGGGCTCAGCCCAGATCTTCTATTTGTTTGTTTGTTTGTTTTTGTGGGCATCACTGCCTCTGGTGGTCGTGGGCGCTACCCAGTGCCGCTCCTGAGAGCCGCTGCTGGATTTGAACCGCCAAACCCATGGGCCGCAGTCCCGCACTCAACCACTTACGCCACGGGGGCTCAGCCCGGACACAGTACTTTCATTATGCACAATGCTAAAAATATGGTGTGTTCTTTCCATCTAATGCCTGAAGTCCGGTTATCTCCAAACTAGTACCACAAAGATATCGGCAGGACAATGAAACACACAATAGCCTAGCATTAGTGTAACCTGGCATTCCAGATGTTGCTACTCCAACATAGAGAAAGTAATATCTAGAACGTTCTACATCACTTATAATTACTAGAAAATTTGACACTTCTCTGAAAACTAGTTCATAAGTAAAGAATTGCTACAGATTTTTAATTATTTAAGAACATAAAAATATACAGGTAATTTTTTTTGGGGGGGGCCATCACTGCCCTCAGGTGGTGGGAGTAGGAGGCCCAGCCTTTGCTCTGTGCAGCTGGAATCGAACTTCCATCCCAGTGGGTCGCAGTCCCATGCACAACCACTATGCCACCAGGGCTCAGCCCCAGATAATTTTAATATTTGTGTATCATTTTAGTTAAAAAAATTTTATATGAACAAGCTTTTTTCATTCTTTATATAGTGATTTAGGTGAAGATTTATACAAGAGTGTGACTTTTCCATTCAACAATTTATTTATTTATCTTTTTTCCATTCAACAATTTATATACATTGTTTCAGTTTACCCATTGCAATGTACCATCACATATCCCATTTCCTCCCAGTGCTTCCTGTTTCCATTCCTCCTCCTCTCCTAGCCCTTTGTCCCTGGGTCAATACTGTCATTTTGAACTGGGCTGGTTGGCTTAGTTTAGTTCCAAACCTAAAGGATGACTAAGGACCACATTCTTGGGAGTTTCTATCTGGCTAATATGCTTGGTCTCTTTCATGAGTGAGTTCAGGTCCATACTGTTCTCCTGCTTTATCCAGGACCTCTACCGTGATACTTGTCAGAGCAGGTGATAGTAGCTGGGCACTGTCTAGGTCTTCTGGTCTCCAGAGTTGTAGAAGCCTGATGTTTATATGGTCCAGTGGACTGTTTCCATGTTTTTCCATTTTTTTTTTACTCTTCTCTCCTCCAGTATTTATACTGTAGTTGACAGCTCATGAATTTCTAAGACTCTAGGCACTATACACCAAATTAAGTTGTAGAACATCTTCTCTATGAACTATGCTGTGCTGATTGACTTTGGTTTTCCCCTGAGTCTATTATGCCAATTGATCTTGGTCCTGATCCCCCCGGCCCAGTCTAATTCCTTCATGGTATTTGATTATATCCAAGACATTGTTACAACTTTGGCCTTTGTATGATTCATGGAGGTATATGCAGCAAATGTAAAAACACATCTACAGATAGCCTCTGTCAAATAAATATGTGCATGTGTACATAAATGCATACATGGTGGGTATACTTCCATGGGTATACTCCTGCTCTCCCTCCCACACATGTTCAGCCTGTGTGTCTGTCCAAGCATCTACTTGTAGAGTACCACTGTTACTAGACTCTGAACTAGAAACATTCACAATATAAATTTAAGTTAGTTCCTGTATTAACTTCATGATGTGGGTATTACTATTTCAATTCAAGAAAAGAAAAAGTAGGGCCCCCAAGGGTTAAGTAACTTGTTCTAGAACACAAAAGTAAGTTGACACTGTCAATTTATCCTTACGATCCCAAACTCCTAGCCCAGATGGAGGTGAGCTAGAGGTGAAATCTTTCTTTCATAACATTTTTCTTGTCCTTCGCTTACAGTTTTGTGTATTTCAAACATTTACTTATGTATTTTGTTTCCACTAGTAGATTATGTATCTCGAGACTGGATCCATGTCTTAATTCTGAGCGTTTATGCCTTACTCAAAGTGAGTAGACACACAATGAATAGTCTTGTATGTGGTCTGCTATGACAGGATGGGGGCAGGGAGAACTAGAACATTTTACGATGTTAGAATATCAAGCAAAAAAATTAAAAATTATACTAAAGACTTCTACTTTATTTGGTACTTCCTATGGTATACAATATTTTATGTTCAAGAAACGCAGAATGAATATGTGGATGGAACTCAAGTCTCTTTCTTCAAGGCCCTGGACATAAGGGAAGCAACACATTATATTCTGATTAACTAAGGAAAAGAAATATATAAAAATATATATAAATCAAAATGGGCAAGATCTAGTTAAGAACCTTTCACATATAAGCTCTGTGATCATGTAAAACCATTTTAACTCGCTAAACTTCAAATTGCTCATAAGCAAAATATATTTACTGTCTCCACTATTTAGTTCACAAAATAAAATCATTAGTGTGAAAGTGCTCTCGAACAGTAAAAATACAAGTGCTGATATTACTAATACCAAATAGTGTTGTTTCCTAGGGCAATAGCTTTGAGCCCTGGCCAATCTTGCTCTGTCTAGACTTTGGCAGGTGTTTGAAAGTTAAAGATAAAAATACTACCCAGAACCTCAAGTCTCACTCTCAACTGACCAGGGCATCTTTGGTCAAAACAATGTATATATTCAGACAGAAGTAAAAATGTATTTGATAAGTTTAACATTCCTACACAAAATGACTGTGAAGGGTAAAGGAGCACTGCCCCATAAGGTTTCCAGGACTGTCACTCTTAAAGAAAGCAGACTGCCCCATCTTTCTCCTACAGAACTATTGATGGGTTTGAATTGCCAACCTTCTGATTAGCAGTTGAGCACTTAAGCACTACGCTCCAGGGTTCCTGGGTGAATCTAAACTTTCCCTGTTACAAAGAGCTCTAACCGCTGAGCCCTGGTGGCGTAGTGGTTGTGCGCGCGACTGCGGCCCACTGGGTTGGAGGTTCAAATCCAGCTCCACAGAGCAAAGGCTGGGCCTCCTACTCCCACCACCTGAGGGCAGTGATGCCCCCCCAAAAAAAACAAAAAAAAAAAACCCAAACCAAAACAAAACAAAGAGCTCTAACCTTCCCAGTGTTAATACCTCCAGAGTGGGCTTTTACAAAGGTCTAGTCTTGGACCAAGAAGCATCCCATACCCCTGTAAGGCATTTCTGCTATGGAATGAATATATAGAGAGGAAGGGAACATGTCTTTAAATCATGGGTCAGTAAGTGAGAAACACATGGTTCCCAAATTCTTTTAAATTTCCTCCCGTAAGCCTTAAACAGAGGCTTCTTTCATGAGGCCCTAAAGCAAGACAGCCCACATTAAGTTCTCACCAATTTCCAAAGCCACAGTCCATGACAGCTTCCAAAAGGGCCATTTCTTCTTGAGCCGTCCAACTGGGATCAAGAACAGGAAAATCTGATGTCTAAGGAGAGAAAGCTTTGTCTTAAGAACAGAGATAGAAATGGAGTGTAGGAATTCCAGATGTAATATTAGTTTATTTTTGAATGCCTGTCATTCACATTGTATTGATGGGTAATAATATATATTTCTATTCTTATTTCTAGGATGAGCCACAAGGGTTTCCAATAAATATTATCATCCATAAGTGCCAAGAATTTCATGCAACAAAGGTACAGATAATTATGAGTTAAACGTGAGATAATTAGAGATAAGCATGTTCCAATTTAGCTAAGAGGGAAAAGGAAGTATAAATGTGTTTGTATATTCACTTTTTGTTTTTTGTTTTTTGGGCATCACTGCCCTCTGGCGGTGAGAGTAAGAGGCCCAGCCTATGCTCCTGTGGAGCTGCTGCTGGAATTGAACCTCCATCACAGTGGGCCGCAGTCCCACACACAACCACTACGACACCAGGGCTCAACCTGTATATTCATTTTTTAATGGAAGAAAAAGATCATATACCTAAGAATAAAAATTTTAAAAACTTCTTAGAGGGGAGAGACAAAATAGTGGAAAAACCACAGATAGAAACTAGACCGTTCTAGTATTATGTTACAGACTTAACTTAGAAAATATATTATGCATAATTATAAAAATAAAAATGTTGGGCTGAGCCTCAGTGACGTAGTGGTTAAGTGCGAGACTGTGGCCCATTGGCTTGGCGGTTCAAACCAAGCAGCAGCAAGGCTGGGCCTCCCACTCCCACCAGAGGGCAGTGATGCCCCCCCCCAAAAAAAAAAAAACAATAAAAATTAAAATGTTTAAATGCATTGCCTAAAAATCAAGAGCAAAATATAACAAATAAATCTGTGAGTCAACATGGAGGTAAAATTACACAGAAAGGAACCATTCAAAGTGATTTTAAAACATTGTAATTTTACTGTATCCCTCAGAAGATATATCTTACGGAAAAAAGAACTGACCCTACCACCCCTAAATCTTAAATTGTTTTCAGTAGTATTGGTATAGTTATTCTGAAATTATTGTGGAAAGCAGCTTCAAAAAGATTGTGAAAAAAATTCCATTACTTTTAATTCCATTTTTTCACAAACTTTTTGAAGCCCCCTCATATATAGATGTGTCATAGGGTAAAGTTAACAAATGCTTATACTGACATCACTGTTAAGTGGGATTTTGGCATTTAAAAAAAAAAAAGATAACAGGTCTAATAATTAAAGAGGTCTGCTTTTTAAAAAACTATTGTCCTATAGTTGAATTGAAATTGACAGCACTACTCAGTATCACACTAACTCTACCTATTGAAAAGGTTTACAAACAATTCTAGAAACAGTGACTTAGTAGCAACAAGTGCTTCCAGTGTCTGGTTCCCAGTCTCTGCATACCATTTCCCACCAAAAGGAACCAGGGTGCCTGAAATAAAATCTGCATCAGAAAAAGTTCAAAACCAGTTCTGGAGCAACTTGTCATAACAAGTCATAACAAGTCATAACAAGTAAAGAACACAAGAGTCATTATGTCTAACGGATTCAGGAGTCAATATACAGGAGCATTTGGGGCATTAATAAGAATAGTAATTGCAAAGAATTTAAGCACTTCAAATATTCTAAATATTTGAAAAAGGATAGTCTATTTATATTCTAAAACTAGTAAAAAAAAGAAAATGATCAAGCACCTATCCTGCCTTTTCTGTACAAATTTCACTTCTGGTGACCAAAGAAATAATAATGAGGTCATGAAAGGCTTAGGCAATTCACAACTCTATGCCATATTCTTTTTTTTTTTTTTGGCATCACTGCCCTCTAGTGGTGAGAGTAGGAGGCCCAGCCTTTGCTCCTGTGGAGCTGGAATTGAACCTCCATCCCAGTGGGCTGCAGTCCCGCGCACAACCACTACGCCACTACGCCACTGGGGCTCAGCCCTCTATCCCATATTCTATGAGTAAAATGGATAATAAACTTTACTAGGGATTCTGTAAAGTCTGGAAAAGGAAACATATTGTGGGAGGGAAGTTGACACTATGAGCTCCCACTCTAGGTGACACCAACTCATGGCGACCCATGCTACAGAAAGAAGTGAACGCTCAAGGTCTTCAAGGCTATTGCCTTCCAAAAGCATAATGCCATGCCTTACTTCTGAGGTGCTAGATGGATTTGAACTGTTAACCTCAATTAGTCCAGTGTGTAACCATTTGCACGACTTTGAGGCAAATGCTACACAAATAGAAATATCACGACCTAGTTACTGAAAAACTCCATACTCAGTAACATCAAGTTGATTCTGACTCAGTGACCCTATACACAAAGTAAAACTGCCCCGATGGGTTTCCAAGATTGCAACTTTTTTTGGAGGGGGGAGGGGGGGGGCGGTAAGCATCACTGCCTCTGGTGGTCGTGGATGTTACCCAGCGCTGCTCCTGAGAGCCGCTGCTGGATTTGAACCGCCAAGCCCACGGGCCACAGTCGCGCATTCAACCACGTACACCACAGGGCCTCAGCCCAGATTGTAACTTTTTTTTTTTAAGTTTTTTAGGCATCACTGCCCTCAGGTGGTGGAAGTAGGAGGCCCAGCCTTTGCTCCTGTGAGCTGGAATTGAACCTCCATCCTAGTGGGCTGCAGTCCCGCGCACAACCACTACGCCACCGGGGCTCAGCCCCCAGATTGTAACTCTTTACAGGAGTAGAAAGCCTCATCTTTCTCTTAAGAAGAAGCTAGAGGTTTTGGACTGCTGGCATTGGGTTAGCAGGCCAATGTATAACTCAAAGCCCAATGTGTACTCTTCCACCAAGACTCCTTAGCCTTCTGTTACAGACCCTACGTTAGTCCCCAATTGTCTTTTAGAATTTTATAGAATTAGTTCTCATCAGTTTTATTGTGAGAGAAAGAAGAAAAACTTTCTAGCCAACTACCCACCATTCCTCAAAAGGGCATAAAAAAGAATTTTACTAAAATTGAATGAATGATATTCAATTCCTGGACCACACTTCAATTCTACCAAATCAGAGGAATCTGCATTTTAAAAAACTCACAGGTGATCCTTATACATTAAAGTTTGAAAAGCACTGATATAAAGGGTGTGGCAGAAGGTACTCCTTAACTTGTTCAAGATTCTAAGAATTACAAGATAAAAATAGGCATAGAACTCAGAAATCTTGATTAATGCACCACCCACCACAGCATGAGTAACTCCTAAAAATACAGCGCTGTGAGATGACAAAAGTATCTCACAAAAATATCCATTTAAAGTTATCTGGGGGTTCATGTGCAAAAACTCAAGTTTTTGGTGGCTTCATGTGTAGAAAGGCAAAATGTCATCATTCCTCTGAAAGAATCTCTGGAGATGAAAAAGGCAGGCCAAAAAGGAAGAGGAAGGAATATCATCAACCCCAAAAAACTTCCCACAGGACAGAATTCTAAAACGTGTTTGTATGAGTGTTGGATATGTACAAAAAGGATGATGTCATCTGAAAGATTCATTGGACTTGGGAGTGAAACTTAGCATCTTCAGCATTGTGCAGAAGACATGGTGTCCAGAACTGCTGAAGAGAATCTATGGTTAGTTTTCTTACAGTGGGTGAGCATGGCTAACCAGCCCATCTACCCAAGGAAAACGAAATTGTCCCTTAAGGGATGATTTTTCCAAAGAAAGAATAAATTTACCTATGGTTCTGGGCATTCTTACACAAAGAGCAAAGTAAGTCAGCTTTCTAGTGATCTGATAACTTTCTTGAAATGAACTTTGACCATATGAACCCCACACTTCCACCAATTCTTCACTGATTTTTGCAATTAACAAAAAGGGGGAAAATTTTATTGTCTTGTACTTAATGAAGATACTAATTAAAAGAAAGGAGGTATTTAGCTAAAGTTTAGGGAAGGATAGCCAATTGGTTGCTAAGAATTTTACTACCCAGAATTTAATTCATTATGGTCCAAGATCTGACTCTTAGCACTAAAGGCCTAGATTAGAAACTCAAGAAGACTTCAAAAATGGTATGATTCAGCAATCCTGATCAGTCCTGTCTAAAGTAATTTTTAAGAAACTGAAGTTGATAAATTGCTGTGGTATGCAGAATTTCCTCAAGAGTCCTGCCTCCCTGGATTTTCAATCATGCATTAACTAGCTACTCTAAAGGGACTCTCCAGTGAAGCTATGGTTACTAATCAGCTGGCCTTAAAACAGGGAGAGCAGCCTGGCTCACCCAGTGAAATCATGAGCCCTTATAAGTAGAAGAGCTTGCCAGAGGAGCCAGTCAGAGAACCCCAGAGAGAAGAGAGAGCAGAGGGCATAAGCATGGAACCACCTAAGTTGCTTGCTTTAACTATAGAGAAAGGAATGAGAACAGCACCCAGTCGACAGCTAGTAAAGAAACACAAGTTTCAGTTCTACAGCCACATGGAACTGAATTCTCCCCCAAACGTAAATGGGCTTGAATTCTCTTTAGAGCCTCCAGATATGAGCCTGCTAACAACTTGATTTCAGCCTTGAAGGCCCTAGAGCACACCAGTCAAGACTACCTGACTTCTACAGAACTGTGAGGTATAAACTTGTTTTAAGCCACTGAATTTTTGGTAATTTGGTACAGAAGTAGCAATATAAAGCTAGGAGTATCAACTGTTTATTTCTACAATGTTGTCATTGTCGAGCACCTACGTCAACATTCTTCCCTTTAAGAAAAACTACATGGGAGAGCAAGTGTCATAAAACTCCTTGAACACGTTGGTTAATTATGTGTTTAACATACCTTGAAAACTAACAAAGTGGCTTCAAAAAGTTTGTGAGAAAATTCCATTTTTAAAAATTAAATTTTCTATAAACTTTTTTTTTTTAATTTTAAAAACGTGATGCACAATTTTATTTTATTTACTTATTTTTTTTTCGTTTTTTTGTTTTGTTTTTGGGCATCACTGCTCTCCGGTGGTGGGAGTAGTCTATAAACTTTTTGAAACCTCCTCATACACCTTCAAGCAGATCAAATACTTACTTTGGCACTGGCCAGAATTTAAAAGATTACCACCAACATCTGCCTCTCATCTTTTCTTTACAGGTGAAAACAGCATCCATCAATCAGATTGCAGCTAAGTTTAATTCTGGCCTAAAAACCAGTCTTTCTTATCAACGTGATTTTATGTAATAAATGTGCTGTATGTTCATTTTATAGCTCTCAAAAGGAACTCATTTCCCAAAGCAGAGAGATGGAATCCAGACATAAACTCCACTGCTCACATGAATGGCATACAAATGTTATTAGCTAATGCACAGTAACAATGTAGTTGCTATTGTTTATCAACAAGTCTAAAAAACTCCCTTTCCATACCAGTACATTTTAAAAGGTGCATCCTTTAAGTTATTTTGAAATTTGACTACTATAAAACTGGTTTTGGACTTAAACATCTTAGTGCAGCCACGAAACTAGGAGTACTAAGTAATTATCGACTTCAGAAGAAGGAGGGGGGAAAAGATACTTGGAGATGCAACAAAGACATATTCCCATATACTTATGAAACTTTCATAAAACTTTACCATTATTTCATAAGTATGATCACTTTGATGTTTCTTGTACTCAAATCCTCGAGTAAAACACTGCAAAAGAAATGAAAATTAAGTTACCAACAAGTTACTTTTTGAAATGTTTTCTTTATAAACAAGGAAGTGGTTTGTGGGTACTTTATAACTCCACTATGCCCCCAGGGCTGTCCGAGGATGTTACCAGGACTTCAAAAAGCCCATGGGAAAATGGAACTAGAAGCTGAGTCTTTTCCATGACGTTTGAAGACCCTCTCCTATTCATGATCACAGCTTTTTAAAGGCCCTCAAAAAGAAAAAGGCAATATAAAAGAGTTTTCCTTGGTCCACTCCTCCTTTGATGCTGGCCTATGCCTGGGATCAGATGGCTTGCATGCGACTCCTGGTTCCATTCCACACCTGCCACACCTCAGCAATCCTAAAATACATTGTGTTTTCATATCTTTTGGGGGTGGGGGGCGCATCACTGCCCTCTGGTGGGAGTGGGAGGCCCTGGCTTGCTCTTAGAAAACTGTTGCTAGATTTGAATTGCCAACCCAGTGGGCCGCAGTCCTGCACACAACCACTACGCCACTGGGGCTCAGCCCTTGTTTTCATATTTTAAAACTGAATCAGAATTCACTTTATAATTGAAACCCTAATTCTATCCTCCCCAGCTCAGAAAAAACAAAACCCTCCCCATGCACATAAAAAAGAACCCACAAAAGAGCCATCAATTCAATCCAAACTCAATCACCCTACATAGTTCCCTAGATTATAAAACTTGAGGCCTGAGCCCCGGTGGCGTAGTGGTTGTGCACGGGACTGCGGTCCACTGGGACGGAGGTTCAATTCCAGCAGTGGGGCTGGGCCTCCTACTCCCACCACCGGAGAGCTGTGATGCCCCCCCCCAAAAAAAAAAAAACAACTTGATGAGACCACTCTCGCTTTTTTCTAGAGAGCTCATCCCTGCACGCAGGTCTCTTCCTGTCCTTCTAATAAAATTATTTAATTCTAAAACAAAAATACTTGACAAGAGCAGACTGCCTCATATATTTCTCATGTGGAGTGCTGATGGGTTTGAACCAGCTACCTTGTAGGTTTAGCAAGCCAATGCCTAAAGCAAATTATTATTTCCATCAGCCATTTATTAAAAATTTATGAAATAATAAGTGGCATCTTGTAACTGATAAAATATGGCATTTGCTTTGTTACCTTGGGTGTAAGTTACCTAAAATTTCTTCACCTACAAAAAGATCTAAGACCTCATAGGGTTTATAGTGATGATTATAAAAGTTAATTCAGGTCAATCATTCATAGTAACAATTATAATTAATCTTTTCCTAACCACAATATGGTTTGTTGCTTTGTCACATACCCTGATATTGCTCAATAAGACAATAAATGGGAATAATCTTCCAGTTCTGTTTCCTGTGGTTCTAATGCTTTAAACACACTGGCAAAAAGTGATTAAATGTAAAGGTGATGCACAGATGTGGACTATTCAACATACTCTTATTATTATTTTTTTTGGGGGGGGGCAGCACTGCTCTCCGGTGGTGGGAGTAGGAGGCCCAGCCCCACTGCTGGAATTGAACCTCCGTCCCAGTGGGCCGCAGTCCCGCGCACAACCACTATGCCACCGGGGCTCAGCCCTACATACTCTTATTTGACTGCTTTGTTTCCCAACATTCACTGGTAAATTATGCAATGGAGGATTGACAAGGCAAAATACACTTAATGAGGTACAGCCCTCGTGAGCAATCAAGAATTGAATTTATTACGGACACAAACCTAGCTAGGAGAGGAAGACCTCTCCTTAGTTACCTGTAGGCAGAGGAAAAAGGAAGGAGGCCCACATTCAGCACACTTGATGTACGGCTCCATGAGGTAGGAAGAGCAGCCTTTGCAAGGGGGTTTGTCAGAGGGATCATCTACAACAAGGAGAAAACACGTATGCTAGCTGCAAAACATGTAATGATTATCTAAACAGTCCAAACTATTCACAGTGACCCATAGACCTTAAAGCACTGCTCCTTGTGGGATTCTGTAACTGTAACCCCTCCACCCCCTTTAAAGAGCTTGTTTAATGATGTGTAGGTATGCAGCAATTCATAATTTTGAGAATTCTCTCAATGCTACATTACAGAAAATCTTTGCTCTCACTTTTCAATGCACATTAAGCTGCCCTTTGTGCCCATAGTAATTTGTTGACCTATTTCAATACAGAAGAATGTCATATTTTTCAGTTTTCCCATAGAGACTTATTGAGAAACTGTAACTCTTAACAGGAGTAGAAAAACTTCATCTGTATCCCATCTGGAGAGCAAGAAGGCAAAAATCTGGAAACAAACAGCTGTGTTGCCAAGTTCATGGAGACAAGGTGAGCTCACTTCAAATAAGAAAAACAAAACAACCTGTTTTCTACTTCAGGGCAATTTGTTCCTTCCTACACTCGAGTATGTTACTCCAAACAAGAATGGTCCCTACAGAATAATGTACATGCAAGTTTTCACTGAAGCTGTCATGGTACCAACACCCTATTTTCTGATGGTTCAGGTCAGGGGAAACACAGACACACATGTCCACAAAGATAAAGCAAATCTGTCAGAATGTTAAAATTGTTGAATCTAGGTAGTGAGCGTGCAAGTCATCACTCGTTTTAACAATTTTTATAAAACAGGACAGGGAGAAAAGGATTAAATGCAAACATAAGTATTTACAAATGGCTTCTTTTTGGTGCTTATACCTTAATTATGAGGTCTTGTTATAATTTTGAAAAAAATTTGTTATAAATTTATATACCGGACTGAGCCCGGTGGTTGTGCGCGGGTCTGCGGCCCACTGGGACAGAGGTTCAATTCCAGCAGTGGGGCTGGGCCTCCTACTCCCACCACCGGAGAGCAGTGATGCCCCCCCCCCCAAAAAAAAATTATATACCATGTAAATTTCCCTATTCACCCATTATATGGCTTTTCTTAAATTCATTTTTAGATTTTTTTCCCCCCGATGTATCTATCTGGTGTATCTCTCTTTGGTGTATCTAATCTGTATCTAGTTATCTTTTATCTATTTATTTTTATTTTTTTCACATCACTGCCTTGGTGGGAGTAGGAAGCTCAGTCTTGCTTCTGAAGAGCTTGCTACTGGATTTGAACCGTCAACCCTGTGGGCCACAGTCCTGCACACAACCACTGCACCACCAGGGCTCAGCTATTTATTGATTTTTATGTCTGAAATCCATAATAAAAATTTGGAACGGGGGCTGAGCCCCGGTGGCCTAAGTGGTTGAATGTGGAACTGCAGCCCGCGGGCTTGGTGATTCAAATCCAGCGGCAGCTCTCAGGAGGGGCACTGGGTAGCACCCATGACCACCAGAGGCAGTGATGCCCACACAAAAAAGAAAATTTGGAGGGGGCTGAGCCTCGGTGGCATAAGTGGTTGAGTGCGAGATTGTAGCCACAGGGCTTGGTGGCTCAAATCCAGAGGCGGCTCTCAGGAGTGGCACTGGTTGGCTCCCACAACCACCAGAGGGCAGTAAGGCCCACAAAAACAAAAGAAACAAAAAAAATTTTGGAGAAAAAAAATTCCTATCATTATATGTGTTGGGATACATTAGAACTAAGGTGGTGTTTAAAGGAAAGCTCTTGCCCTTTCCTTCATGCTTACCACTGAAGATAATAGATAAATCTTCAGTTCTAATGACTGTTTCTAAAAAATTACAGCAATGAATACAAGCCACTACTATTCAAACCTTTGCCTCTCTGGAGTCACAGCAATTGAGTAAATTGCTTTCTGTGATCAATGGCAGGAGTCTAAGAAAGCCCAGGCTTTGAATGAGTAGATGAAGGGATTTCTTTCCTTTAGTCTGAGGCAAGACTTCTCATTCTTCTCCCTAAAATTTTCAGATATTTCAGAAACATTATTTCAGGCACCTTTTCCTCCCGCCTTGGGGTTATTGTTCTTTTTTTGGACATCACTGCCCTCTGGTGGTGCGAGTAGGAGGCCCAGTCTTTGCTCCGGTGAAGCTGGAATTGAACCTCCATCCCAGTGGGCCACAGTCCCGCACACAACCACTATGCCACCAGGGCTCAGCCCGGGATTATTGTTCTTTTCCACTGTTTTGGTTTTTTTTAGGCATCACTGCCCTGGTGGTGGGAGTAAAAGGCCCAGCCTTTGCTCCTGTGAGCGGGAATTGAACCTCCATCGCAGTGGGCCACAGTCCCGCGCACAACCACTACGCCAACGGGGCTCAGCCGTTCTTTTCCACCGTTTTTAAATGAATACTTGAGAGGAAATTGACTGGGGTTAAAAACAAAAACAAAACAACTCTGTCAGTTGATTCTTCTCAAATTCAAAATTTTGATAGGTTGAAAATCACATATTTAATATTAAGCACTAGATGCCATCTTTCCAAATCATCCTTTTCCTCATTTTTGCTACTTTACTCATGTAAGCATGCTTTCATTTTCTCCAGCTCCTCTTAAAAAGTTTCAGGAAGTGATCAGAATAAGTTGGTTTTCTGGTAAGTAAAGGAAAGTTCACAAAACATAAAATTAACCACCTAAAAGTGTGCATTTGATGGCATTTAGTACAGTCACATCACCTCTATTTAATGCCGAAACACTTTGAGCACCCCAGAGAGGATAGAAACTTTCTAATGTTCAAGATAGTTCCATAAAACAGAATTGGTCTGTCCTGCACAACTTTCAAATATCCCAATAGACATTCAAGTTAGTAAAAAACTTGTTCATGGGCTGAGCCCCGGTGGCGTAGTGGTTGTGCAAGGGACTGCGGCCCACTGGGTCGTAGGTTCAGTTCCAGCAGTGGGGCCCCCCCCCAAAAAAAAATTAAAAAAAAAAAAAACTTGTTCATAATTACATGACTCTAGAATTTAACTACACATATACCACAAAAGATTTTTTTTGTTGGGAGGGGGCCCTCATTCCCCTCTAGTGGGAGTAGGAGGCCCAGCCTTGCTCCTAAAGAGCTGCTGCTGGATTTGAACCAGCCAACCCAGTGGGCCACAGTTCCACACACAACCAGTATGCCACCGGGGCTCAGCCCCAGCCACAAAATATTTTTCAACAGTTTTATTAAATGAGAACTTTTTTTTTTGTGGGTGGCCATCATTGCCCTCTGGTGGTCGTAGGAGCTATCCAGCTGTGCTCCTAGAGAGCTGCCGCTGGATTTGAACCGCCAAGCCCGTGGGCCGCAGTCCCACACTCAATCACTACGCCACCGGGGCTCAGCCCCTAAATGAGAACTTTTAGGCAAGGATTGCAACTATTCTAGAGATTCTATTTGTGTGCCCCCACCCTCACCCATTTCCTCCAGAATTTACAAGGAAAGCGCTTTGTCTCTTCCACAAAATAAAAACCATTAGCACCTTTTCCCACCTCCCTACAAGTTCGATTTAAAAACAACATACTCATGAATGGATCGTGGGGGATGGTGTCACACCTGAACACACTGAAACAATGGATTATTATAAACTGTTTTCTGTTGCTTGAAATTACTTCCCATTTATTTTTTCTTTGGATCAGGGCATGCTAATTTATTAAAAGATACATACTATAGTAATTTCTTAGTATTAAACAATATAAAATATAAAAAGAAATGATTGGTTCTGGTAAGACTGAGAACTAATCCAGTTAGTCTCCACTGCTAGATATTATGGTGTTTCCCATTTTAAAGAATACTGAAATCAATAACCTTGGATGTATGTACATTTTATACATGTTCTTCAGGATATGTATGTTCCGAGAACCAAAATTATCAAGTATACAGAAAAGGTTTTTTTGTTTTTTGTTTTTTTTTAGGCATCACTGCCCTGGTGGTGGGAGCAGGAGGCCCAGCCTTTGCTCCTGTGAGCTGGAATTGAACCTCCATCCCAGTGGGCCGCAGTCCCACGCACAACCACTATGCCACCAGGGCTCAGCCTAGGAAAGTTTTTTTGCTACATACCCTGCCCTTCAAAAAAATATTCCATAACTTTTCTATCACCTGAGAATATAAGGAAGTATTTTTGATGAAGAGCGAATAAGCAAGTTAATTTAAAAAAGAGAGCTACAGGGCCATACACAACTAGA
>PVJH01032088.1:0-23076 GCA_004026705.1 Nesogale talazaci | reverse complement strand
AAAATTTTTTAAAGGAGCTTTATATACAGAGTAATTGTACATTAAGAAAACAATCCAGATTAAGTCCAAAAGTCCGATATTAGCCCATATGTCCGATACCAGTCTATAAAATCTTCTTCAGACTCATGAGACACATGCGATGATGGCAAATGCAGGAAGATGGCAGGCCAGTGGGTGGAAAGTCTTGTGGATCCAGTGGCGGTATAAGCATCTCAGCACTGGCAGGGTCTCCACGTGGCTCTTCCAGCTCCAGGACTCTAGGGTACCTCCATGTGTCTTGTCAGCAGAACGCCCAAGCAGAGAGTTTGTCAGTATCTGGCCTCCAGTGCGCTATTTATCTCAGGGGCACCTCCAAATGAGGTCATCAAGGTGTGACCTGATTGGCAGGTCACTGGACAGATTATGTAACTGCCACCGGGGTTGCCCGGGGATTGATTCCAGCTCCTAGTGACCTTCTGACTGTATGAGGCCCAGAAGGTTCATGATAGAGCTGACGCCTGAGCAGAGACCCCTGGGAAACAAGGAAGCCAGCGGCGTGGACGTCTGAGAACTGGAGACCCCAGGAGGGGGAGCAGCATTCCACGTGTGAATGTTGTGATTTCTATGAGATCCAAAACAGATCAGACATCTAGGATAGCAGGAGAAACTGACCACTCTAAAGAAACAAAAACATAAATTTTTAACTTTAAAAATTATTTTTGTGGCTGAACCCCAGTGGCGTAGTGGTTGTGTGCGGGACGGCGGCCCACTGGGACTACTCCCACCACCGGAGAGCAATGATGCGCCCCCCAAAAAAAAATTATTTTCAGTGGGCAAGGGGAAAAAAAAAGGCATTCAGCTGCTTCCCCAAAACCAAACCAAACTGGAAAATCAAAACAAAACAAAAAGAGCCCAACAGCCCCTTGGCACATAGGAAAATGGTCAATGTACTTGGTTATCATGGGAATGCAAGTTTATTTTTATTATTATTATTTTTTGCTCTCTTTTTTCCCAATGATTGTATTGGGGGTTCTTACAGCTCTTACATCATTCAATACATCATCTGTATCAAGCATATTTACACACATGTTGCCATATTCATTTCCAAATTTTTTTACTGGAGCCCTTGATATAAGCTCCTCTTTCCCCCTCCTTTTTTTTATAAATCATTTTATTGGGGGCTCATACAACTCCCATCACGATCCATACGTATGTCAATTGTGTGCAGGCCACATTTGCACACTTGTTGACATCATCACTCTCAAGACATCCTCCCTCCACTTAGGTCCCCAGTACCGGCTCCCCATATTTCCCTCCCCCTCCTCCCCCTATCCCAGGAACCCTTAATAATTTACAAATTGCTCTTACTTTTTCATATCATACACTGTCCGATGTGTCCCTTCACTCACTTCCCTGTTGTCCGTACCCCAGAGAGGAGGTCATATGTAGATCCCTGAAATTGGTTTCCCCTCCCCCTTCCACTCCACCCTCCCTCCACCCTCCCAATATCTTCACTCTCACCACTGGCTTTCTTCATTTTATGGGAATGCAAGCTTAAACTGCAGCTGAGATAAAACAACAGATCCACCCGAACCTCAAACTTACCCGACTCCAGGGAGGACTGACATGTAGCCGGAGGACGGCATACCCAGGGGTGTGGAGCGACCCTCATCCCCCCCCAAAAAAATCCTAGCCCCACTACCACGGAGTTGTCTCCAACTCAGGGTGAACCCTGGTTACAGCCACTGACGCGTCCGACTTCCTGGTGGAGCGCTTGAACCGCTGACCTGGCAGGTGGCAGTCCAGCTGCACCCCCAGCTTTTCCTGTATGAGAGCCGCTCCGAAAACCGTTCTGCTGTTGGGTCTGTGGGGACCCCGTACCCTTGGGCTCTCAAGGGCCAGTCCCCACGCACTTCAGGTGCAGAGCCTCCCGCCTACCATGCATCCTTTGCCACAGGTCACGGTGTCTCATACACCTCCACGGAAATGTGGGAGCCTGGTGCTAAACCATTCCCGGATGACCGACCGGCTTCTGGGCCGGGGTTCCCCATGATGCCGAGCATGCCCTTGCTGCCATCTGCTGAAAGTCGGCCCTCAAAGCGAGGATTGGAGAAACAAAAAAAAAAGGGGGGGGGCTGAGCCCCGGTGGCGTAGTGGTTGTGCGTAGGACTGTGGCCCACTAGGATGGAGGTTCCATTCCAGCTCCACGGAGCAAAGGCTGGGCCTCCTACTCCCACCACCTGAGGGCAGTGATGCCCCCCAAAAAATGTCTTAAAAAAAATGAAAACCCTACCCATAGATGTAAGGGCTCCCAGACTTCCCTTTCTGGGGCAGTGGCTCAGCCGGGACTTTTTCCTGCCGGGACCCCCCAACCAGAACGTTATTTGCATGGCTACTTCTTCACTGTGATTTTGCTACTGTGATGGATTGTCCTGTGCTGTATTTTTCAGACCATAAGATGCACCCATTGTTAGAGCTGGAAAACAAAACCAAAAAAAAAGATATTCTGAACCAAATAGTACCAGTGTACTAAAATGTTTATTAAAATAAAGCAAAATACAGCAATATTTAACTGTGTGAACTCAACAGTGGCGTTAAGAACCATCATCACTTTCATTAACAAATGAGGGGAGGCAGGCGTTGTGCCCATCCTGGGACCTGACTGACGTGGAGACTCCAGAAGGCGGGACTTCCCCTGAACACTCAGCAATCCACAGCATGCAGACAGCAGCAGACAGTAAGGGCAATGGGATCATAAGCACATGTTCTGATGTACCACACCTTCAGACCGTAAGATGCACCCTCACTTTTCCCTCACTTTGGGGTGGGGGTGGTAAAAAAGTACATCTTATGGTCCGGCAAATATGGTAAATACCTAACAGGCAGGATGTACTTTCATTGTGACAAATTGAACATCACGAAAGCACAGTAATTCATCACAAAAACAATAGGTAGCAATAGGTAGTTATGTATTGTGAAATATTTATTTCTAAAGGCAAGTAGATGAAATGTTGTGTTGAAGCGTGTTGCGGCATGGGTCATAGTCTTCATTCTGGGTACTCATCTGAGGACAGACAGAGGAGTTTATCGAAAACGAGTGTTTTTTTGATGGCCTTAGGCAACCTCTGTGAAAGGGTCACTTGACCTCCAAAGGGTGGAGACCCACAGATTGAGAACCACTGTTCTAGGGGGGTTACCTCAGGGCGGTAAATAGATAGGTTCACCCAAAGACTGGCTTATACATGAGTCTCTCTCCAGCCACTGTATTCGTCGTAGTCCAGGTCAGAACCACTGTTGGAGTTCAGGAGCAAGCGATCAGAGAAGCTAACTGGCTGGTGGGTGGGAACGCCATCCGAGCCAGTTAAACAGTCACCAATAAATGAGACGGACAGGTACCCAAGGACTCCGACTCGGCTCACAAGGGCAGTGCCAGTGAAAGAAGCCAGACTCCACCATTCCTGGTAGCCTCTGCTAGCCCCCCACACCCACCCCCGGGGCCAAAACTAAAGTTGAGCAGAGGAAGCCTGCGCTTTGGTGGGTGGGAAGATTGGCTCTACAGGGATGTGCGGGGAACTCACACGGAGGGAATATGACGAGGACTAGATCCCCTAACTTATCACAGAGGGAATCTGGAAAAATAGGAAAGTCTCCACTTTGGTAAGTTAGAGAGAAAGTCCAAGTGCATGATCCTGCTTTAAGTAGCATTGCCACAGATTCTCACCGAACAGCTATGCTGCCTTGAAGTGGGCACACGATTGAGTCTCTCTCCCTGTAGAAGCAGACATTCCTTGATTATCTCCTCCCACCGTGTCGTGTCACCCAGCCCCCCTCAAACCTTCCCCCAATGCAGGTATTAGGTTACCTCACCTGTGAGCTCAGGGACTTTACTGTGGTTACCACCCACCTTGTGTCATGTGTGACTGCTGATTATGCATTTCTTGTGGCTACCTATAAATATCTCAAGAGGGCTGAGCCCTGGGGGCATAGTGGTTGACTGCGGCCCACGGGTTTGTTGGTTCAAATCCAGCAGCAGCTCTCCAGGAGCAAGGCTGTGTCTCCCACTCCCACCAGAGGGCAATGATGTCCCCCCAAAAAAATCTCAAGGTACTAAAGACTCCTCTCTTCTCCTGCCTCCCCGTGGACCACCAAAAGGGGCTGAGATGAGTATGCTGCCAGGAAATGTGTCTGACTCCTTTATGTTACTCTCTCTCCTGTCCTATCTTCCATGACTTTACTACAATCTTTATATGTGATATCCGTTATCTCTCCTATCTTCTGACTTTACTATGACCTCTACATACAATCTCTCATATCCTATTTTCTATAACTTTACTACAACTTCTATATATGATCTTCCTACAAATGCACCTATGGACCCCTTGGTTATTAGAGACTGGTTTCCTCTGACCGGGTCAAAAAAGAAGCTTGTTGGGGGGGTGAAACTATTCTGTAACGCGACGGCGATACATCTGTCAGAACTCATTTGCAATGCATAACTGCAATCGGTGTACCCATAAGCAAAATCGGTCTATTTCCCTGCATGTAAATTGTACTTCCATACCTCGGATGAGAAAGAAACAGAAGCAGAAGCTTCTCTTCAATGGTGGAGGTCTCAGAATGGTAGCTGCTCTAGAAGACAGTCAACTGGATGCAAGGGTAGCAGGAAGTAACCTGCTGGGAGACTAGAGCTGGTCTGTCCCCTATTTGGGGAGAGTCACTGTAAAGGTAACATGCATGAAGTTACAGAGCTGTGCGTTCAGGCCTTGCGCACTTTGTGTGAGTTATACCACAGTTGTTTTTTGTTTGTTTGTTTGTTTGTTTATTTGTTTGTTTTTGTGGCATCACTGCCCTGGTGAGAGCAGGAAGCCCAGCCTTGCTCCTGGAGAGCTGCTGCTGGATTTGAACTGTCAGCTCTGTGGGCTGCAGTCCCGCACACTAGCACTAGGCCACCAGGGCTCAGCCACCACAGTTTTATTAGGGAAAAAAACCATAGATCTCAGAAGTGCCTGGGCCCTGCTCCTGGAAAGTGATGTGTTAGTCCGGGTAGACTAGAGAAACAAATTCATAACATGCATATGTATATAAGGGAAAGGTTTATATACAAGAGGAATGGAACATTGAGAAATCATCCCAACCCAGTCCAGTCCAAGTCTGTAACTCTGATATTAGCCCATATGTCCAATACCAATTCATTAGTCCTCTTCATACTCACGAATTACATGCCTTGATACCAAGACAATCACAGGCCAGTGGGTGCAGAGTCTTGCGTATCCAGTGATGGTAGAAGCATCTCAGCACTGGCAGGGGCTTCTCTGTGGCTTTTCTGGCTTCACGGGTCTGGTTCCATCAGGGTAAGCCCATACGGCTTCTCCTCCGAGATGTCTTGCAGGGAGTCAACCTTGTCAGTAGAATATCCCCAAGAGGGGAATATACAGTGAGATTTCCCAGAAGTCTCAGGAGAAAGTCATGTCCACACAGAGGTCTCATTGGCTGTCTCCAGATTTACAGGCTAGACTCCACCCCTACACTCTTCATCAAATTGGCTCCAGAATGCATGACTGCCACAAGTGAGATTTCATTGATACCAGTTTTATAAAGAAAAGAGAGAGAGATCTCAGAAGTGCCTGGGTCCTGCTCCTGGAAAGTGAGATTTCATTGTTGCTCGGGGAGGAAGTCGGGCCAATCTTTCTCCGGAGAGTCTCATGTCCAGCCCAGGTGAGGGCCGCCGAGACCAGGGCAGGGCAGGATGGAAGCAGGCCGGGGGCCCAGGGAGGCTTTGAGATGCAGGAGAAGACGCGGGACCTAAAGTCGGGGACGCGGGGCCTGGAGTTCACACTTCCTGGGTGCCCAACTCCCCAGGGCAAGATGGCAGCCGACGAGGGCTCGCAGGACACCTTGAGGCTCCAGTTCCAGGCGCTGCAGGAGATGCAGCACAAACGGCTCCAGAAGCAGATGGAGAGGCGGAAAGAGCGACAGCTGGGCGCGCAGAGCAAGGCTGGCGAGCAGGGGGAACCCCTGGAGGTCCCCGACGGCCCCCGCTTCCCCGATGGAGGGATGCCATGGGCCAAAGACAGCTTTGAAAAGAGGTAACGTGGGAGCTCCGCCCAGCAGCAGCAGGGCCGTGAGGCGGGGCAAGGGGGGGGGGGGGGAGAGATGTCAGGGGACCCCGCGCAGCCCATGACAGTTGACAGGTGGAGCTGGGGAGCTTGCTAGCGACGGCCCTGCTCGCTGATGGAAGACGTGTGTTCGGGTGGGAGCCGATCGCGTGTGAGTTGTCTCCCAGACAAATGGGACATGGGGAAGATGTCTCCCTGCGCCTGTTTAAAATGAAGCTGGAGAGGGCTGAGCTCCGGTGGCGTAGTGGTTGTGCGCGGGACTGCGGCCCACTAGGATGGAGGTTCAATTCCAGCAATGGGGCTGGGCCTCCTACTCCCACCACCAGAGAGCAGTGATGCCCTCCCCCCCAAAAAAATGAAACTGGAGAAGGCGGCAAAGGTGTCCCTGACTCTCGGTTTGGGAGGCCCTAGCCACAGGCCATCCCCGCACTCAGTTGGCCCAGGCTTGTCCCCTCCGCTGACATGGAAAAAAACACACGCGGTTCCCATAACCTTCCCGTGGGACCTTTCCCCGCTGGAGACCAAGGTAGGGGTCATCCACGATCATCTCCAGACGGATGCAGGTTTGTGCAAGCAGGCATCTGAACAGGAGACGGATGCTTTTAAAAAAAGCCAAAAGAGGACTGAGCCCTGGTGGCATAGTGGTTGAGTGTGGGACTACGGCCCACAGGTTTATCGGTTCAAATCCAGCAGCAGCTCTCCAGGAGCAAGGCTGGGTCTCCCACTCCCACCAGAGGCCAGTGATGCCCCCCACCCCCACCCCCAATAAAAAAGCCAAGAGTCTCTTCATGCGAATCCATGGCTTGCATGAGGTGTCACCCGGAACCAACTTTCACGTTCCATCTTTCACGTTCTTCTTTTTCACAGTCTTGGTACGAAAAGTCAAAGCCTGTTGGGCTTCACGGGGGTGGGGTCCCTGGGGACCTGAGACCAGTCCCTTGGTTGATGCCTGTGAGGTAGAGATCCCCTCAGCCCCCACTGCCAACAACCTGTGGCAAACCAACTCCGCCAGCAGCTGCCACCCAGCCCTGACCACTCCTCTTCTGGATTTGACCATCCTTGGCCCTGGCCACATTGTTAGGGGCTCCTTCGGGGAGTGACAGGACCCGGCCTCAGGTCACAGTGGTTGTTGCCGGACAGATGCCAGCAAGTCAGTGCCATCTTATAGCTGCCCAGTGCCCACCGAAACCAAACCCTGCCCGGCCACAGCAATTTGGAATAGTCCTTGCAGTGGGCACAGCTGCCCCTGCTCTGTTCACTGCCACTTGTCTCCCTGAGGACAGGGTCCCCTTGCCCTGCATCTGTCCCTGCCCACCCTGCCGCTGGGCCCCTTCTGAGCCTCCTGACCTGTCAGCCTCTTCAGCATGACGGCCTTCCCACCTGTGACCTGCTGCTCTTTCACGTGGTCCCGCCTTTCTTCTTCCCACTCTTCCTTCTCTTTCCCTTCCACGCCTCTTCCTTGTCTCCTTCTGTCCCGAAGGACCTGTGGGGTTGGCTGTTCACATATGAAACTCCCTGGGAAGCCCCAGGGGTGCCCCTCTTGGCTGGGTCCCTTGTGCGATGTGCTTCAAATCTGCTCGTTGAAGTTATCAGAATGTCCCCTTTCTGTTTTGTACAGATCTCTTAACATTTTATCATTAAAGGATCCTTTTTGTATGGGAGGCTCTTACCGTCCTTACAGCCATCCATCCATCCATGGTATCAAGCACATTTGTACAGCTGCTGCCATCATCGGTTTCTAAACATTGACATTCTATCTGAGCCCTTGATATCAGCTCCTCTTCGTACCCTTCCTCCTCGCTCCCACCCTCATGACCCGTCAATGGATTATAGAGTATAATTGTTTTCACATCTTGCGCTAACTGCAGTCTCCGTTCCCCTGCAGTTTCGGTTGTATCTCCCCCTGGTGGTGATGGGCGTGATCGGTCCCTTCTTCCTCTCCCCATCTTCCCCCTAAAGATCTATTTTTTTTTAATCATTTTATTGGGGCTCATATAACTCTTATCCCAATTCGTACATCCATCCATTGTATGTCAAGCACAGTTGTACATTTGTTGCCATCTTCATCCTCAAAAAATTTGCTTTCTACTTGAGCCCTTGGTATCAGTTCATTTTTTTCCTCTCCCTCATGAACCCTTGATCATTTATAAATTATTATTGTTCCATGTCTTACACTGACAGGCATCTCCTTCACCCACTTTTTTTGTTGTCCGTCCCCCAGGGAGAGGTTTTTTGTAGATCCTTGTCATCGGTTCCCCCCCTTCTGCCCCCTCTTCCCGGTATCTCCACTCACAACACAGGTCCTGAGGGGCTCATGTGTCCTGGACTCCCTGTGTTTCTGGTTCCCATCTCCTATACCTCTATTCCTTTTTTTTTTTTTTTTTGGTTTTTGGTTTTTGGAGCATCACTGCCCGCGTGTTGGGAGTAGGAAGCCCAGCCTTGCTGCTGGATTTGAACCTCCAACCCAGTGGGCCACAGTCCTGCGCACAACCACTACGCCACCGGGGCTCAGCCCCCTATAGGTCTATTCTTATCGCAAAGCTCTGTGCTCCCTGAAACACAGAGAGGCAGTTAGCGCCACCCTGTACTGCCGGACCCTTCTGAGTCAGAATGGACTTCTTAGCAGAGTGGTTCTTCCTGCCACCTAGTGCCCAACCTGGGCACAGCAAGCCCGCCTGTGGGCCCCTGTGCCCCCCAAACTCACCGCCATCAAATTCATTCTGACAACCGGGCAGGGCAGAGCTGTCCCTGCGAGAGACTGCAGCTCTTTGTGGGAATCGAAAGGCCCCTCTCTTCCCCCTGGAGCGTCTGACCTGGAGCCTGGCAGCCCACCCTGTCCTCCCCCTCCCCCTGGCCCTCTGCCCCGCAGAGTGCTGGAAGACGAGGTCACACAGCTCCGCGAGCAGCTCCGAGAAACAGTGGACGAGAACGGGAGGCTGTACAAGTTGCTGAAGGAGCGTGACTTTGAAATCAAACACCTCAAGAAGAAAATCGAGGAGGACAGACTGGCCTTCACAGGTAGGGCCCATTCCCACGGGATGCACAGCCAGAATGGCTGGGGTCTGTTGTGGTCAGGTGTGTCCACAGGTCCTGAGCCCAGTGTATGTGTGTGGGGGGCGGGGGGGGGGACGGGGGGTGCAGGGGCAGGGGGCAGCGGGCCAGCACCCTCGGCGATGCTGGGGACCCACCATGGCACCCACACAGGCTCCCCGAAATGCTCCCTCACACTGGCTGAGGCACCTTGGTGCTTGACACGGCCCTTGTGTCACGGGTTAAAGGGCCCTGCAGAGGGGGGCTCTTTCTTTCCAGCACTGGCCATTGTGGCTGCCAAGAGGCAGTCAAGGCAGGGAGGCTGGCTGTTCGAGGGGGGACTTCCTAGCTGGACCTTGACCCTGTCAGCCTAGTCTGGGCCTTGGCTTTGTGAGTCTGCTGGGCCTTGGCTTTGTGAGTCTGCTGAGGCCCTGGTTAAAATAGACTCTTCTCCAGGTGTTCCCAGGGGCCAGAGCTAGATTCTCTGGGGAACTCTCATTCGTTCAACCGCTGGGGTGGCTGATGCTCCCGGTGATCTGACCAGATTCCATGTCACCCAGTGAGGAACAAGAGAGCCCTATGCCACCCCCCGGCACCACGAAGCCCTTGGAGCCCTCCTCTGTCCCTCGCGCCTCTCCTTGGCGGCAGACGTCAGGTTGCCGAGGGCAGCCCAGTCCTTGTCACCCACCTTGCTTCAGCAAGCCTGGGCTGAGGGGACTGGGAAGGTGTCAGTCGGTGCCCTGTCTGTGTGCCAACAGACAAAGATTTGATGATTGCGAGATGAGGAGGAAGAGGAGGAGGGAGGCGGGAGCAGGGCGGGTTGTTGGCATGGAGGGAGCAGGCCAAGACCCACCCGCCTGGAGGCCTCGCAGGGCATCGCTGCAGGATGGGTGTCAACACCTCCGGCATGTTCCTTCAAAACGAGCTCTGACCCCTCAAACCTGGGTCGTGGTCCGAGTGACTGCAAAATAAGCACTTAATCAGAGGAGGGAAAGTGGAACCGAAATGGACGTGGGGTCCAGCAATAGACAACATCGTCTGAGACAAAACAGAGAGGGAGTGGCCAGAAGGGAGGGGGGCGTGTCTGTGCTTAGTCTCCCACCAGGGGCCTCACCCGTGCTCTTGTTCAGGCACCCAGGGCACCCAGGAGACACGGCAAAAGAAGGCAGTGATGACAACGGTGCCCATGTTAGGCAGTGCTCTCCAAAGAAACAAAGCCAGGACACTTACGATTATATACATAAAAGAGGATAGGCATATACCTCGAGAAGGAATATGTCGGCTAATGAGTCCACCCAGCAGCACGGAGGGCTCAGTTCAACTCACTTTCCTGTAGTAGTTCATGTACTGGAAACCCTTCATCTCACGTGAGCTGCCCGGTCCAAGGTCAAGAAAGCAGACAGCAGGGAGTCTTCCCTCGGCCCAGTCCGGCAGAGTCTGCCCCCAGGCAGCGGACAGCAGGGCAGTCACCAACAGTCAATAGTTCAGGAGCTTATCGAAGCAGGCAGGCCCCATGGGATCCGGGACTCAAGCAGGACACAGGATTTACCAGCCTCCAACTCAAGCGATGTACAAACCAGCAGGGTGGCAAAGCTGGTCTCAAAGAAGCCGCAAGCTCTAGCTACACGATCCACGGGTTGGCTGCCCCCACAGATCGTGCAGCTCACAGGGCTAGGCAGAGAACTCGCTAAAACAGCAGCACGCTGGTCCCAGCACCAGGGAGCAAGAGGGAGATGGGATGCCGGCCGTCTTAATTATTTTGGTCACCCTCCAATTCAGCTGAGACCTGACTCCAGTCGGCCCACATGTTCGTATTGGCCTCGTTAGCACCATAAACCTGTCTCGGAGCCCCTGACACTGGCCCACCACTGTGGTGTAAGAGCATTCAGGGACCCTGTGGACCATCCAGCAGGACCTGTCTCTGGGTGGACAGGGAGACGACACTCCAGAGAAGGCGAGAGATGGCCACCGCTGCCTGCAAACCATTGGCCAGACTGGACCAGCTCCTACTACCCGCCTCTGCACAGCCCCCGCCAAGAAGGCTCCCCCCACCATTCTTTTCCCTCCAGCCACTTCCCCCACATCCTCCTTTTCCTGACACTGAGCCAACGCCAACTCATACTGACTCTGGGGGGCAGGGTGGAGCTGTCTAAGGGTTCAGAGCCTGAGACTGTTGTGGGAGCAGGAAGCCCCGTCTTTCTCCTACGGAATGCCTGGTGGCTTCGAGCCACAGCCCAGCCCGTCCCCAGGACGCCACCAGAGCCCCTCCCAGCAGCACAGGGGAATGGAGAATGTCAACTCCACGTGTCTTGCTTATTCCCCATTGCATGCCCGACCCCTGCGTGCTTAGCACCCAAGAGAACTCGAGTGCCGACTGGCTAACCACAGCATTCACATGGGTGAGGCGTGGCCACAAAGTACCCCTGCAGAGGGGCCGGCCCCCCACTCTTGCTCCCTGAGGGTTTTCAGTGAGAGGCATTCTCCAGGGACCGACTGGCATAGGTCAGGCCTAGGCACTGGTTCCCCATGTCCCATCCTTTAGGCCGGACTAGCGGGCCGCCTCTGCTCCTGGAGGCCACATGAGCAGGAAGGGTCAAGTCAGACTAATGGCTCCGGGGGTCTTCCAGCCTTGCTGGGAGTCAAGTTGTACCCAGAAGCAGGCACGAGGGGGCCCAGGCTACACCCTGCTCAGCTCCAGGCCCAGGATGGGAACGCCCCAAAGAGTGGGAGTAGCAGACCTGACCCCCCACCCCTGGATTGAGATCCCTGCTGTGTGACATCACGGGAGCTGGGAGGCCGGGCATGTGGCATAGCGACTCTTCTGGGGGGCACCCTCCCCGTGGGGACCTTGCTGCAGTTGGCTGGGTGCTGGGCGTGCAGAGGGCAGGCCTGCAGTGTGAGCCGGCCTCTCACCGTGTCCCCTGTTGCAGGGACCGCCGGCATGGCCGGGGACATGGTGGCCACCAGGATCGTGGAGCTGTCCAAGAAGAACCGGGTGCTGATGGCGGAGTCAGAGGGTGCCAAGACCAGAGTGAAGCAGCTGGAGCGGGAAGTGAGCGCCTCTCTTCCTCCCCCCACCCCACCCCCAGGCCAGGGCTCACAGAGGGGGTGCCAGGGAGATGCCTTGGGCATGTTGCGAAAGGGTCCGTGTGTCTGTCAGCCAGGGGCCCCTGAGACAGAGCTGGCCAGCCGGGTGGTTCCAGAGCCAGCTCCTGGAGCCAGGTTGCGAGGGGTCAGCTCGGTCACCCCCACAATCCCACCTCGAGGGCTGGTGTGGATCTAGTGCCCGGAGGCTGTGGAACTCCCTCTCGGTCAGCTCTGGGTGAACGCTCGCAGTCAGTGGCAAGAGGCCCTTGGCTACTGCAGCCAAAGGAAGTGGCCGTAGAGAAGGAACAAGGGGCTTTATAGGACTCCTGCCCTGCCCCAGCCTCCACCTCTCCTTTGGGAGCCAGTGTCCTCCTAGGGTGACCACAGGTCACTCCAGGCACAGGCAGAGCCCAGGGTGGTAAGAGAGGAGGGGAGGGGAGGCAGGAGCTGGAGGGCTGGGCGCACCAGCCTTTGTGCCAGGAGCGCTTAAGTGACTCAAGGACCATGGGTGGGTCCATGCCCCCTACCAGGGCCCAAGGGGCACTTCTCTGTGGTCCTGGCTCTCTTGGGGCTGCTGGTTGAGCACCGGGAGACAGACTGGGGCTGCACCATGACTGTTTGGTGGATGGGGGCTAAGGGGGCTAAAAGTCCGGCTGCCAGAGACACTCCCTGCTCGCTGAATAGTCAGTGTGAAATGGAGAGTCCATCCAGGGAGAGCCCTAAAACCGGCCGAGAGGACCAGCCTGAGATGAGTGAGCCAGGCCTATTGCCCCCCCTCTCTGGGGCTGCGCGGAATGACGTGGTGGCCCAGGGCAGCATCAAATATGAAGTACAGGGGCTTGTTTCTGTTTCAGCTGCAGAAGGCCGTGGCCAGGCTAACAGCCCAGGTGGCCCCGGAAGCAGGAGCCAAGCCTCCGAGGTCCCAGCCGGGAGACCGAGCCGCGGTACGAAATCTCCTCCGTCCGGGGGCCTCTGCAAGGCAGTGAGCCCCCTCCAGGCCCCGGCTAGGTGCGTGTCCGCCCACACCGCAGCATCCTCGGAGCACAACTCTGGGGAATGGGGAGGCTGGGGCGGGCCTGACTTGAGGACCCTGGAGCCCCAGAACCTCACCACCGGGAGAGGTGGCCTGCCCTACCCGGGGCCTCCAGCCTCCGCCCTACACTGCAACACAGAGCTTTCTCACAGAACTCTGCTCTCCATGGGGCAGCCCCTCTGCAGAGCCCCAAAGCAACTCAACGTCAACAGGGCTCCAAGTCCACGTTCCTGAACCAGAGGGTGAACCTGGGAAATAGGGAACTCCTCTGCTCCATGTGGGGTTCACACCATACAGAAACATCACCCCGAGTCTCCTGGGAGGGGGGCTCATGAAGGAATCCCGGTCGCGGGGCTCCCTGTGCAGAACTCTTTCGCCCGCCTGCCTCTGCTGCTGTCCATACCTCTGGTCAGGCAGCCGCAGGCTGTGTTGCCTCAGTGTGCAGGTCTCCGTCCATCAGGTCCCCCGTGTCACATGGGAACTGGGCTCATCCCCGAGGGGCCCTTCACCGGACCCAGGCTGGAGCAAGCATTCTGCAGGGCCTCCTCTCCCAACTCTGAGGGGCACTGCGAAGATGCCCCAGTTATCCCAGTCCAGTCTGGGCCTCCCTGTCCCCAGGGCTGCCTTGGACAGACAGCAGCTGGCGCTGTCAGCCTTGACAAAGTCCCCGAGTCTTGTGACGGACGTAGGGAATCGGACAGGCCTCTCTGTCCACAGATTCCCCCCAGACTGAGATGCAAAACGACCAGCCACAGTGAAGGAAGTCTGTGGTCAGGGAGGCCTTGAGAGAGGACTCTGGGTTCACCCTCTAGGTGAGACAGCAGAGAGCTGATGGAGGTGGGGACCTTCCCACACAAAGACCCAGAGGCCGGAGCGTCCCTTCTCCTATGCCCTGTCCAGCTTGCCTCACTGGGCATCAACTGGCAGTCCAGGTCCCAGGATGGGGAAGGAGAGGGAATCAGCCACAAAGCGGGGAAGGTGCCCTACAGGGGACCGGGCATACAGCTGGGGCAGGAGTGCCAGCCCCCACAGAGGCTGTGGGCCTCCTGGGACTTCGATCAGAGTGGGTGATGGGTGGCAAGCATGAGCTCATCAGATCCTGGAGGGAGGAGCCCATAGGAAATGCCCCACCTCCCACCCTTGTTAGACAGCCAGAGCTCCACAGCCCACCCTCAGCACGGGGCTCCAGCGGCCACTGCCCTCGCCCCCTGCAGATCGAGAGCAGCCTGGACATGGAGAAGGGTGTGTGTGGAATGTCACTCCAGACAGAAACATGATTAGCGTGGGGGGAGGCAGGGTTGGCCAGCTGATGAGAGGGCAGAGGGCAGAGGGCAGAGACAGGCCGAGCCAGAGCTCCTGCCCTTGATTGTGGTGTCAGTGACCCACTGAGTCCAACTGGGCCCCCGGGTCCTGGGGTCCACAGGAGGGAGACAGAGCTGGTGCAGGCAGGGTAGGTGAAACTGAAATGCCATCCTGAGGGTTCCGGTGACTGGTTTAGGAAGCAGACAGACCGTCGCGTCTTTCGTCCAAGAAGTGCTCTCGGTGGATGTGTTAGCCGGGCTGCCTAGAGAAACAAATCCAGAGATACTCAAATACAAGGGGTCCCCCCCCCCCGAAAACTATGTATTTACCATAATTTTATTTTAACAAAACAACCTTATCACCTTCAAAGCACTCTCCATGACACTTAATGCACTTGTCAAACCGCGATTCCATTCTTGGAAGCATTTTTCAAACTCATTTGTTGGGATGGGCGACATCACCTCCCTCGTTTGTTTGTTTTTTCTTCGCCTCTTCTACATCGTCCAAGTGCTGTCCTTTCATGTCTCTTCTCATTTGAGGAAGCAAAAAGAAGTCACACAGCGTGAGGTCAGATGAGTCAGGTGCGGAGAGCAAGAGAGGCATGCCACTTTGAGCCCAAAACCGGTGCCCCGAAATGGTCATGTGAGCAGGTGCATTGTCATAGTGGTGAAACCATCTGCCACAATCAGACTTTTTTTCCCCACACACTGTCGCACAATCTTTTCAGAACCTCCAACAAGAAAGCTTGATTAACGAGGGAGCGAATGCCAAATGCCCCGTGAGTCAGCCCTTTCACTCCTGAGGGAGGTTGACAGACGTCCAGAACAAGGTTCGTCATCAAGCCACATTTCACCTTTTTCTTTTTTTCCCACTTCACCTTTTTTGAAATGAAAAAAAAAAATCACTAGTACACTTGAGTTTTTCCCTATGGCGCTGTCCTGGTAAATTGTGTTCAACATCCCAGCCATTTCTGTGCATTTTTTCTGAGCAAGAAATGAAACTTCACAGCCACACACTGTTGTTGTAAGTTGGCCATCCTTATCAACAATGTTCAAGCAGAACTGCTTTTATGAAAAAATTCACCATGATCAGAGAGGACCTTCCCCAGGGATGCCTCTGGGTGCACTAACTCAGAGCAAGTTGCTTGATGCTTGCCTAATGGGAAAACTATATATTGCAAAAGCTCTGCCCAGCAGATCTTTTTTCCATTTTGGGGGGTAGGGGGGGTAGGGGGTACTCCTTCATATGTATGAGAGTTTTATAATAGTCGTTGTATTTTTAGAGAACATCCCCACCAAGTCCATAAGTCCAATACTAGTACATAAGTTCAATACTACTGATAAATCCTTCTCCAGACTCACGCAGCACATGCAATGACACAAAATGCAAGAAGATCACAGGCCAGGGGGTGCAAAGTCTTGTGGATTCAGTGGTGGTGGAAGCTTCTGCAGATCTCTCATGGGTCTCAGCAAGCCTCCACGTGGCTGGTCAGCAGAAAGACCAAGACAGCAAGAGGAAGTTCCCAAAATCCTCGTGAGAAGGCCACGCCCACAAGGACACATCATCAGACTGTGACCTGATGGACAGACTAGATTCCGCCCCTCCACTTATTTACCCAGTTGACATGGAAGTACACGAGGACCACAGTGCACTTGCATTTGCAAGCTGTCCATGAATAACTGAATGCATCCATCATTGCCCCCACCCCAGGACTTCAGCCAGCTGGCATTCCATAGAGCCCTCTGACCATTTTACAGAAGAGGAAACAGAGGCTTGGAGAGGGGACCTTATGTATCTGGATTCTAAATCCCGATCAAATCCGATCTCCAGACTGCGCCCCTTGCACTTCCTGAGCCCATGACACAGATGGTGCAGGTCCCAGCACCCTCGTGCAAGCTCACCCACTCCCGGGGCTCACCTCATGAGCGCATGCACACAGCCAGAAGGACTCCCTGCTCTTTGCGCATGTGGCCAGTCAGAGAGCTGGGGCACCGCCCCCCAACCCAGGGCCGGTTCAAAGCCAAGGCAGGTACTCTTGGACCGCAGTGAGAAGGGGTCACAGGCAGCGAGGCAGAGAGAGAAAACCAGAGTCTACAAAAAGGATGCATCTTTTTTTTTTATTACATAAATTTTATTGGATTGGATCAAAGCATCCCAGACAAGTCTAAAGGAATCATCTAGACTAGCTGGATACCTCCTAGATCTTACTCATCAGTCTGCTGAACTGGTTCTTTCTCAGAAACATAGAGACCATCCCAAAACTTCCGGATATCCTTGTTTTGAACTGCTGTGGCTAGCTGAATTAAAGCAGCTGAATGTGACACAAGCCCAGTGTCCTTCAAGAATTAACTCACCTTTCTGGGCTTGAGAAACAGAACATGCAACACCTGTCCTCATGCGAACCCTCCGGATATATTTGTTCACTAGAGAAGTTGCAGATTTCCACAAGAGACCCGTTCTCCTGAATAACCACGTTGATGGGAAATGGGCACACACATAGCTCGTCTTGGACCGGAAGCCCAGTGTCACACCCATGATCACGTTCTGTACGTGACTGCAGACGGTGCGGGCGGTAGCACCATCTATTTCCCCACCTTTTGTCAACTTGAAGCCTCCGCTTCTTTCCCAGAAGGCTAAGTTCTATGTGGATGGGATTGAAGTCCCTCCACAGGGTTCCTCTGGGCCCCTTCATGATGACCGGGCACCCCTTCAGGGAGATGTCCACATACTCTAGAATGTTGACAGCCTGGTTGCGAGAATGGTCTTCTTTCTCGCAGTAGAGGTGGCAAAAGGCGAGGATGCACCTTTCAAGAAAAGAAGAAGCCTTCTCTTTGCAAAGCCCGATGGCACTAGTGATCCAACTTCGCCTCATGGCCGTACTGCCAGGAAGAAGGCAGGAACAGGGAGCCTTCTCATGCCCGTTCCCCCAAGGAGGCCACCAGATCAGGCCAGGACTTCAGGCCCACGTGTCCAGGCCTGGCTTCCTGGACCAGGGGTTTCACCTTATCTACACAGAGCTCCTGAAACGTCGGGCCACCATCTACTGGGCTCTCTCCTGGCAACTGCTCAGCACAGACGCAGGAGGCCAATGCACTGCCTGCCCGCTTCCTGGAGCGCCCCCCACCTCCGCCTTGTATCCTGATGTGAGAGGGCAGGGATCAGGGGTCCCAGGACTACTGCTACAGTTGTGTCAGCGGGAAGGGCCCAAAGACACCGCACCCACAGCTGGTTTGAGCAGGAGGGACAGAGTCAGAGTTCTGTGCCCACGCCTCTTCTCCCCCATTGCCTGCCTGCAAGCCCGTGCCCAGGCACAGGCCCTGCAGGAAATCGACTCCCCAGGGGGCTTCCTGAAGGGTCAGCACTGAGCTCCCGTGGAGCAGGTCCTAGCAGCTGCAGGGTTCCAAGCCACAGAGGGGTGTTGTGGGGAAGAGACGGTGGGGGGTGGGGGTGGGGGCTTGTTTCTGTTAGGTGAACCCTTACCAGGTAAGGGCGGGAGGGGCCTGGGAAGGGCCAGCTCCCCTGGAAGGGCAGCTGACCTGCCATTGATTGAGCCCCTCCCTCCTTTACAGCCCACCCCCACCCCACCCCCGTAAAGGTGGCTTCAGTGTGGCGTGGTCTCCAGGCCCAGGAGAGGGAGCCCACCCTGGGGAAGTGGTGGGGAGGGAGGGGTCTGCAAGCCTCAGATCACTCCCGGTCAGTGGTGTCTGCATGCAGGCAAGCAGACGTGTTTGTGTGTGTGTATGCACACCACACTGAGGTCAGATCCCAGAGCTGAGCCGGCAACATTCACACAGGTGCCACGTTCCAGTGCACCAGGCTCCCCAGCCTCTCTAAAAGGGGAGCCAACAGTAGAAGGAGTGGGTCTCTCCGGGGCAAGCCCTTTAGCACAGGGCTGTGCCTGGACCACTGGGGCCCAGGGCAGCCAGCCCTTTGAAATCAGCAGCCGTTCCCAGGCAGAGAAGGGAAGTGTTCGATCCACTTCCATGAGCGTCCCCGTCTCAGAAACCCACAGGAGTTGACTCTGCCCTGGCCCAGAGGGTCAGCTGGCCGGGGGGAGGGGGCAGTGCATTGGGGCCCAGTGTGGTGTGGCAGCGGCAGCGGCAATGGCCAGTGACTGCTCTCCTTCTCCGGCAGCCAGAGAACCCAGACGTGAAGGCCCTACAGGACAGGCTGGCAGCCACCAACCTGAAGATGAGCGACCTCCGAAACCAGTTGCAGGGTGTGAAGCAGGAGCTCAGGGTGGCGCAGAAGGTACTCCCAGGCCAGGGTCCGGCTGGGTGGGTGGGGGGGCCACAGTGGGCTTCATCCGAAGGCAGATGTGGGGGTGTGAGAGCGTCCTTTGGCTTTTACTCTGCCCCCCCCGGGGTGCGGGTGCAGACCTACTTGGTGGGCAGGGTGGGCGGCCTGCCACCGAAGGGCCCCCGCATACACGGCCTGTGGACCCCCAGACAGAGTCTCCTCCACCTGCCCTCTGCTGCCCGGACCCCAGGCTGCCTGAGAGAAGACACCCGGGCCTCGGGAACCCGCTGACACCTGCCCGCACCCCCCCTCCCCGAGTGACCTCAAGAGACAGAGAGGTTGTCTGTTTCTGAAAGGCCCCTTTCAAAGGAGGCCGCGCAGCCCGCGGGGGACGCTGGCCCAGCTGGCCCGTTCTGCACCTGTGTTTACCTAGTGGATTCTCTGGCATGGGTCTCCCCCACCGGAACCACTCAGGCCGGCCACGGTTTTCCGACCCAGACAGTGCTCCATTGTGGGAGCAAGTGGCCAGAGACAAGGCCCGCGGGATCGGGTGTCCCAGGCGGGCTGCGGGGCCCTGATCACAAGCCAAAGCCTCTTGTTTCAGCCTCAAGGTAGGGCCTGAGGACCGCCCCTTCGGCAGCCACAGAGCCAGACCTTTCTGGAACCACGTACCTCCCTGTCTCCCCCAGTTATCTTCAGTAGTCCTCCCTGCTGCGCCCTGTGGGTGGCCTTCCGCAAAGGGTGTCACCCCCAACGACCATCCACAATGCCTGACCCGTGGGTCCAGGAAATGGGTGTCAGTCTGCCTCATGGCTTGCTGGATCCCCCTGCGCCCCACCCCCTCCCGAGATTTGTTGTAGGCTGCTCGAGCAAGTCCAGAGACCCCTGGGGAGGAGGGTTTATGCCTTTCCCAGGCAGGGCTGGTCAGTGGTGGTGAACTGTCCACTCACTGAAGCAGATTGGGGGGGGGAGGGGGACGGAGGCAGGACTCTCTGGGGAGCTCCAGGCACCTAGTCCAAGGGTCACGTGAGGGGGGATCTGGGAGGCCCCTGCTCCAGGCCGGACTGAAGGCCAGGCCTCATTGCAGGTGTTGGCCAGTGAGGTCGGTGAGGATGTGAACATCCAGCAGCTCCTGTCCACCCCGGGGACCTGGCGGGGCCGCGCACAACAGATCCTGGTGCTGCAGAGCAAGGTGAGCGAGGCGCAGCCTGCGCCCAGCCCACGGAGGGACACGTGACACGTGGACCCCAGAGAGGCCTGCCGGTCCATATCCCCCGGAGACACACACACACACACACACACACACACACACACACACACGGCAGCCGGATCTGAATCTGTCCTTTCACAGACAAGCCCACTCGTCTGGTGCCAACGCCTCTGGTTAGATGGATCCCACGAGATACGCCGATGTCCTCATTGGAGACGTCTTCCAAACAAATCGCCCCTGAGGCTCGCTGTCTCTTGGAAGTTCGCTGAGCCCCATAAAAGGCCATAGTCTGGGGCTGAGCCCCAGTGGCGTAGTGGTTGTGCACGGGACTGTGGCCCACTGGGATGGAGGTTCAATTCCAGCTCCACAGGAGCAAAGGCTGGGTCTCCTACTCCCACCACCAGAGGGCAGTGATGGCCAAACCTTCCTCCCCACCAAAAAAAAAAAGCCATAGCCTAGGGGCAGGTGCTTCCGGCCAGGTTGATAGAAGTGCCTCCGGGTCTCCATCGGCTGTCACCCACGGGCACACGAGGTAGCCGAGGCTCCAAACAGTTGGTTCCGTGACTTGACCAAGGTTAAACAGCGATCAAGGAGCCATGTCTACTTTGTTTCCCTCACTCTTCCCGCCCGTGACGGAGGCGCTCTGGTTGAATCTGGACCGACCCTGTGTGGAGGAGACAGAACTGCAAGAGCAGCAGCAGCAGCAGCAGGCCTGCCTCCAGAGCCTGGCGGAAAAGGACAACCACCTGGTACCTATATGCAAGCCCGCCTCAGAGCTCTATGAGGAGGAGGAGCAAGAAGATGAGGAGGAGGAAGATAGTGAGGAAGACCCAGAAGCTGATGAGGAGATGCAGGGCGTGGACCAGATGAATGATGACAACGAGGTCAAAGAGGGGGACGTGGAAGGCAGCGAGCAGGATCCAGTGGATGATCTAGGCACACGGAACAGGACATCCTGGCCAGCCCAGCCCACCCTGCACCCACCGGGAGTCCCAGGACCTGAGAGCTGAGCCTTGGTCACCAGTCAACACCTGGTCTCCTTGGTCTCTCCCAGACCATCCGCCGGTTATTGAATCCCAGGGCCTGAGCCCACCCCATCCTCCTGGCCAGTACGTCTCCCCACGGCTGCCAGGTCTAGTGTGGTTCTAATTCGCTTTAATAAGGACACAGGACTGACTGAGAAAGGAAAAAAAAAAAAAGCCGTAGCCTGCCTGCCTTCTCACAGGTCCGGAACCCTGGGAGCCCGCCAGGAGCCTGGCGGCTTGCCTCAGACCCCTCCATGGGGCGTAGGGCACGTGGAAGCATCTCCCTGGGCCTGGTACTCCATCTGTGTGGCGGGTCCACCAGGCAGGCGTGGTGAGGGGGCCCCTCCCAGTGTGTCCGATGCTTGGCGCCGCGACCTAGATCCGCTGTGGTTTTTAAAAAATTTTCTTTTCTTTCTTTCTCTCTGAGAAGCATGAGGAGAGCTGTGACCCAAGAGGGTCCTCTTCATCCCTGGAGGCGGGGTGGCTTTCGCCACTCACAGTTCCCCAGGTCACTTGTGCACCCCGTGGGGTTCTGCAAGGCCACGGGGAGGGGGCGGGGCAACCCCAGAGGGCTGATGGATCCCCACGTAGCTACCGCATCCCAGAGACCCAAGTTGGCCTCAGCCACGGCTCATAGGCACTGTGACCTGGGCAGATGATCTCACCTTCCTGTGCAGTTTCCTCTCCTGCCGGACGGAGGCGGCCGTGCCTTCCACAGGGGCCTGCTGCGACACGAAGGGAAGTGAAATGTGGAAAAGACCCAGCCCTCATAAGCCCTCAGTACATTCACTCATATTCACTCATATTACTGCTGTCGGGTTGGAGTACCAAATCACCAGAATCCCGTGACCCCAACACTTCAAGCGACCCCGACGGTAGGCAAGGGCCCTGAAACTTTCTAAACAGGGGGCCGGTTCACTGTCGCTCAGAGCGCTGGGAGGGCCGGACTCTAGTTAAAAAACAAAACGAAACTATGAACAAATTCGCCGCACCCCAGGATGAGTCAGCTGCTAAGCAGGACAGGCGGTGGCAGCAGAAACACCCGGTGGGCCGGATAAATGTCCTCGGTGGGCCGCATAGGCCGTAGTTTGAGGACCCCTGCTACGGTGAATGAAACATTGGCCTGCTAGGCCTGCAGGGTCAGCACTTCGAAACCACTGCCCTCTGTGCAGCAGAAAGGCCAGACTTTCTACTCCAGTCAAATGTCACGGTCTCAGAAAGCCACTGGGGCAGTTGGACCCTGTCTGTGTTATTCCAGGTAGATTAGAAAAACAAGGCTGAGCCCCGGTGGCGTAGTGGTTGTGTGCGGGACTGCGGCCCACTGGGATAGAGGTTCAATTCCGGCTCCCAGGAGTAAAGACTGGGCCTCCTACTCCCACCACCTGAGGGCAGTGATGCCTAAAAAAAAAAAAGAAAAGAAAAGAAAAACAAACCCAGAGACTCTGGTATGTAGAATAGAGAACTTTATATCAAAGAGTCATTGTATATTTTTTTTTGGGGGGGGGGAATCACTGCTCTCCGGTGGTGGGAGTAGGAGGCCCAGCCCTACTGCTGGAATTGAACCTCCATCCCAGTGGGCCGCAGTCCCATGCACAACCACTACGCCACCGGGGCTCAGCCCGAGTCATTGTATATTAAGAAAACGTCCCGGCCCAGTCCAGATCAAGTCCGTGAGTCTGATATTAGCTCAATACCAGTCTGTCAATTCTTCTTCAGATTCACGCAGCACATGCAATGACACCAAACATAGGAAGATCACAGGCCAGTGGGGGGGGGGGGGGGGGGAGTCTAGACCAGCGGTTCTCAACCTTCCTCATGCCGCGACCCTTCCATGCAGTTCCTCATGTGATGGTGACCTCCAACCATAAAATTATCTTCCATGCTACTTCATCACTATAATTTAGCCTATGTTATGAATCAGGTGACCTCTGTGAAAGGGTCGTTCGACCCCAAAGGGGTCACAACCCACAAGTTGAGAACCACTGGTCTGGTGGATCCAATGGTGGTGGAAGCATCTCAGCACTGGCGCGGGTCTCCACGTGGCTCCTCCAGCTC